>JAYXIM010027380.1:0-136329 GCA_037575425.1 Anastrepha fraterculus
TTCAGGCTGATCGGAGTAAAGAGAAGCGAGTTATACGAATTTTACTAAAACAGTTATGGTGATATCACTTATAGCCAAAGCAGCCTTGCACTAGAGGTGTTTCGTCACTCGGCATTTGACAGTTTCGTTGTTTTACATTCGATTTTCCTAATTTTTCGTGCCTAGAAAGCATAATACTTTTGCAGCAACCTCCCGAAATTTCAGGCTGATCGGAGTAAAGAGAAGCGAGTTATACGAATTTTACTAAAACAGTTATGGTGATATCACTTATAGCCAAAGCAGCCTTGCACTAGGAGGTGTTTCGGCTCACTCGGCATTTGACAGTTTCGTTGTTTTACATTCGATTTTCCTAATTTTTCGTGCCTAGAAAGCATAATACCTTTGCAGCAACCTCCCGAAATTTCAGGCTGATCGGAGTAAAGAGAAGCGAGTTTTACGAATTTTACTAAAACAGTTATGGTGATATCACTTATAGCCAAAGCAGCCTTGCACTAGGAGGTGTTTCGGCTCACTCGGCATTTGACAGTTTCGTTGTTTTACATTCGATTTTCCTAATTTTTCGTGCCTAGAAAGCATAATACTTTTGCAGCAACCTCCCGAAATTTCAGGCTGATCGGAGTAAAGAGAAGCGAGTTATACGAATTTTACTAAAACAGTTATGGTGATATCACTTATAGCCAAAGCAGCCTTGCACTAGGAGGTGTTTCGGCTCACTCGGCATTTGACAGTTTCGTTGTTTTACATTCGATTTTCCTAATTTTTCGTGCCTAGAAAGCATAATACTTTTGCAGCAACCTCCCGAAATTTCAGGCTGATCGGAGTAAAGAGAAGCGAGTTATACGAATTTTACTAAAACAGTTATGGTGATATCACTTATAGCCAAAGCAGCCTTGCACTAGGAGGTGTTTCGGCTCACTCGGCATTTGACAGTTTCGTTGTTTTACATTCGATTTTCCTAATTTTTCGTGCCTAGAAAGCATAATACTTTTGCAGCAACCTCCCGAAATTTCAGGCTGATCGGAGTAAAGAGGAAGCGAGTTATACGAATTTTACTAAAACAGTTATGGTGATATCACTTATAGCCAAAGCAGCCTTGCACTAGGAGGTGTTTCGGCTCACTCGGCATTTGACAGTTTCGTTGTTTTACATTCGATTTTCCTAATTTTTCGTGCCTAGAAAGCATAATACTTTTGCAGCAACCTCCCGAAATTTCAGGCTGATCGGAGTAAAGAGAAGCGAGTTATACGAATTTTACTAAAACAGTTATGGTGATATCACTTATAGCCAAAGCAGCCTTGCACTAGGAGGTGTTTCGGCTCACTCGGCATTTGACAGTTTGGTTGTTTTACATTCGATTTTCCTAATTTTTCGTGCCTAGAAAGCATAATACTTTTGCAGCAACCTCCCGAAATTTCAGGCTGATCGGAGTAAAGAGAAGCGAGTTATACGAATTTTACTAAAACAGTTATGGTGATATCACTTATAGCCAAAGCAGCCTTGCACTAGGAGGTGTTTCGGCTCACTCGGCATTTGACAGTTTCGTTGTTTTACATTCGATTTTCCTAATTTTTCGTGCCTAGAAAGCATAATACTTTTGCAGCAACCTCCCGAAATTTCAGGCTGATCGGAGTAAAGAGAAGCGAGTTATACGAATTTTACTAAAACAGTTATGGTGATATCACTTATAGCCAAAGCAGCCTTGCACTAGGAGGTGTTTCGGCTCACTCGGCATTTGACAGTTTCGTTGTTTTACATTCGATTTTCCTAATTTTTCGTGCCTAGAAAGCATAATACTTTTGCAGCAACCTCCCGAAATTTCAGGCTGATCGGAGTAAAGAGAAGCGAGTTTTACGAATTTTACTAAAACAGTTATGGTGATATCACTTATAGCCAAAGCAGCCTTGCACTAGGAGGTGTTTCGGCTCACTCGGCATTTGACAGTTTCGTTGTTTTACATTCGATTTTCCTAATTTTTCGTGCCTAGAAAGCATAATACTCTTGCAGCAACCTCCCGAAATTTCAGGCTGATCGGAGTAAAGAGAAGCGAGTTATACGAATTTTACTAAAACAGTTATGGTGATATCACTTATAGCCAAAGCAGCCTTGCACTAGGAGGTGTTTCGGCTCACTCGGCATTTGACAGTTTCGTTGTTTTACATTCGATTTTCCTAATTTTTCGTGCCTAGAAAGCATAATACCTTTGCAGCAACCTCCCGAAATTTCAGGCTGATCGGAGTAAAGAGAAGCGAGTTATACGAATTTTACTAAAACAGTTATGGTGATATCACTTATAGCCAAAGCAGCCTTGCACTAGGAGGTGTTTCGGCTCACTCGGCATTTGACAGTTTGGTTGTTTTACATTCGATTTTCCTAATTTTTCGTGCCTAGAAAGCATAATACTTTTGCAGCAACCTCCCGAAATTTCAGGCTGATCGGAGTAAAGAGAAGCGAGTTATACGAATTTTACTAAAACAGTTATGGTGATATCACTTATAGCCAAGCAGCACTCACTCGGCATTTGACAGTTTCGTTGTTTTACATTCGATTTTCCTAATTTTTCGTGCCTAGAAAGCATAATACTTTTGCAGCAACCTCCCGAAATTTCAGGCTGATCGGAGTAAAGAGAAGCGAGTTATACGAATTTTACTAAAACAGTTATGGTGATATCACTTATAGCCAAAGCAGCCTTGCACTAGGAGGTGTTTCGGCTCACTCGGCATTTGACAGTTTCGTTGTTTTACATTCGATTTTCCTAATTTTTCGTGCCTAGAAAGCATAATACTTTTGCAGCAACCTCCCGAAATTTCAGGCTGATCGGAGTAAAGAGAAGCGAGTTATACGAATTTTACTAAAACAGTTATGGTGATATCACTTATAGCCAAAGCAGCCTTGCACTAGGAGGTGTTTCGGCTCACTCGGCATTTGACAGTTTCGTTGTTTTACATTCGATTTTCCTAATTTTTCGTGCCTAGAAAGCATAATACCTTTGCAGCAACCTCCCGAAATTTCAGGCTGATCGGAGTAAAGAGAAGCGAGTTATACGAATTTTACTAAAACAGTTATGGTGATATCACTTATAGCCAAAGCAGCCTTGCACTAGGAGGTGTTTCGGCTCACTCGGCATTTGACAGTTTCGTTGTTTTACATTCGATTTTCCTAATTTTTCGTGCCTAGAAAGCATAATACTTTTGCAGCAACCTCCCGAAATTTCAGGCTGATCGGAGTAAAGAGAAGCGAGTTATACGAATTTTACTAAAACAGTTATGGTGATATCACTTATAGCCAAAGCAGCCTTGCACTAGGAGGTGTTTCGGCTCACTCGGCATTTGACAGTTTCGTTGTTTTACATTCGATTTTCCTAATTTTTCGTGCCTAGAAAGCATAATACTTTTGCAGCAACCTCCCGAAATTTCAGGCTGATCGGAGTAAAGAGAAGCGAGTTATACGAATTTTACTAAAACAGTTATGGTGATATCACTTATAGCCAAAGCAGCCTTGCACTAGGAGGTGTTTCGGCTCACTCGGCATTTGACAGTTTCGTTGTTTTACATTCGATTTTCCTAATTTTTCGTGCCTAGAAAGCATAATACCTTTGCAGCAACCTCCCGAAATTTCAGGCTGATCGGAGTAAAGAGAAGCGAGTTATACGAATTTTACTAAAACAGTTATGGTGATATCACTTATAGCCAAAGCAGCCTTGCACTAGGAGGTGTTTCGGCTCACTCGGCATTTGACAGTTTCGTTGTTTTTAATTCGATTTTCCTAATTTTTCGTGCCTAGAAAGCATAATACTTTTGCAGCAACCTCCCGAAATTTCAGGCTGATCGGAGTAAAGAGAAGCGAGTTATACGAATTTTACTAAAACAGTTATGGTGATATCACTTATAGCCAAAGCAGCCTTGCACTAGGAGGTGTTTCGGCTCACTCGGCATTTGACAGTTTCGTTGTTTTACATTCGATTTTCCTAATTTTTCGTGCCTAGAAAGCATAATACTTTTGCAGCAACCTCCCGAAATTTCAGGCTGATCGGAGTAAAGAGAAGCGAGTTATACGAATTTTACTAAAACAGTTATGGTGATATCACTTATAGCCAAAGCAGCCTTGCACTAGGAGGTGTTTCGGCTCACTCGGCATTTGACAGTTTCGTTGTTTTACATTCGATTTTCCTAATTTTTCGTGCCTAGAAAGCATAATACTTTTGCAGCAACCTCCCGAAATTTCAGGCTGATCGGAGTAAAGAGAAGCGAGTTATACGAATTTTACTAAAACAGTTATGGTGATATCACTTATAGCCAAAGCAGCCTTGCACTAGGAGGTGTTCGGCTCACTCGGCATTTGACAGTTTCGTTGTTTTACATTCGATTTTCCTAATTTTTCGTGCCTAGAAAGCATAATACCCTTGCAGCAACCTCCCGAAATTTCAGGCTGATCGGAGTAAAGAGAAGCGAGTTATACGAATTTTACTAAAACAGTTATGGTGATATCACTTATAGCCAAAGCAGCCTTGCACTAGGAGGTGTTTCGGCTCACTCGGCATTTGACAGTTTCGTTGTTTTACATTCGATTTTCCTAATTTTTCGTGCCTAGAAAGCATAATACTTTTGCAGCAACCTCCCGAAATTTCAGGCTGATCGGAGTAAAGAGAAGCGAGTTATACGAATTTTACTAAAACAGTTATGGTGATATCACTTATAGCCAAAGCACTCACTCGGCATTTGACAGTTTCGTTGTTTTACATTCGATTTTCCTAATTTTTCGTGCCTAGAAAGCATAATACCTTTGCAGCAACCTCCCGAAATTTCAGGCTGATCGGAGTAAAGAGAAGCGAGTTATACGAATTTTACTAAAACAGTTATGGTGATATCACTTATAGCCAAAGCAGCCTTGCACTAGGAGGTGTTTCGGCTCACTCGGCATTTGACAGTTTCGTTGTTTTACATTCGATTTTCCTAATTTTTCGTGCCTAGAAAGCATAATACCTTTGCAGCAACCTCCCGAAATTTCAGGCTGATCGGAGTAAAGAGAAGCGAGTTATACGAATTTTACTAAAACAGTTATGGTGATATCACTTATAGCCAAAGCAGCCTTGCACTAGGAGGTGTTTCGGCTCACTCGGCATTTGACAGTTTCGTTGTTTTACATTCGATTTTCCTAATTTTTCGTGCCTAGAAAGCATAATACTTTTGCAGCAACCTCCCGAAATTTCAGGCTGATCGGAGTAAAGAGAAGCGAGTTATACGAATTTTACTAAAACAGTTATGGTGATATCACTTATAGCCAAAGCAGCCTTGCACTAGGAGGTGTTTCGGCTCACTCGGCATTTGACAGTTTCGTTGTTTTACATTCGATTTTCCTAATTTTTCGTGCCTAGAAAGCATAATACTTTTGCAGCAACCTCCCGAAATTTCAGGCTGATCGGAGTAAAGAGAAGCGAGTTATACGAATTTTACTAAAACAGTTATGGTGATATCACTTATAGCCAAAGCAGCCTTGCACTAGGAGGTGTTTCGGCTCACTCGGCATTTGACAGTTTCGTTGTTTTACATTCGATTTTCCTAATTTTTCGTGCCTAGAAAGCATAATACCTTTGCAGCAACCTCCCGAAATTTCAGGCTGATCGGAGTAAAGAGAAGCGAGTTATACGAATTTTACTAAAACAGTTATGGTGATATCACTTATAGCCAAAGCAGCCTTGCACTAGGAGGTGTTTCGGCTCACTCGGCATTTGACAGTTTCGTTGTTTTACATTCGATTTTCCTAATTTTTCGTGCCTAGAAAGCATAATACTTTTGCAGCAACCTCCCGAAATTTCAGGCTGATCGGAGTAAAGAGAAGCGAGTTATACGAATTTTACTAAAACAGTTATGGTGATATCACTTACAGCCAAAGCACTCACTCGGCATTTGACAGTTTCGTTGTTTTACATTCGATTTTCCTAATTTTTCGTGCCTAGAAAGCATAATACCTTTGCAGCAACCTCCCGAAATTTCAGGCTGATCGGAGTAAAGAGAAGCGAGTTATACGAATTTTACTAAAACAGTTATGGTGATATCACTTATAGCCAAAGCAGCCTTGCACTAGGAGGTGTTTCGGCTCACTCGGCATTTGACAGTTTCGTTGTTTTACATTCGATTTTCCTAATTTTTCGTGCCTAGAAAGCATAATACTTTTGCAGCAACCTCCCGAAATTTCAGGCTGATCGGAGTAAAGAGAAGCGAGTTATACGAATTTTACTAAAACAGTTATGGTGATATCACTTATAGCCAAAGCAGCCTTGCACTAGGAGGTGTTTCGGCTCACTCGGCATTTGACAGTTTCGTTGTTTTACATTCGATTTTCCTAATTTTTCGTGCCTAGAAAGCATAATACTTTTGCAGCAACCTCCCGAAATTTCAGGCTGATCGGAGTAAAGAGAAGCGAGTTATACGAATTTTACTAAAACAGTTATGGTGATATCACTTATAGCCAAAGCAGCCTTGCACTAGGAGGTGTTTCGGCTCACTCGGCATTTGACAGTTTCGTTGTTTTACATTCGATTTTCCTAATTTTTCGTGCCTAGAAAGCATAATACTTTTGCAGCAACCTCCCGAAATTTCAGGCTGATCGGAGTAAAGAGAAGCGAGTTATACGAATTTTACTAAAACAGTTATGGTGATATCACTTATAGCCAAAGCAGCCTTGCACTAGGAGGTGTTTCGGCTCACTCGGCATTTGACAGTTTCGTTGTTTTACATTCGATTTTCCTAATTTTTCGTGCCTAGAAAGCATAATACCTTTGCAGCAACCTCCCGAAATTTCAGGCTGATCGGAGTAAAGAGAAGCGAGTTATACGAATTTTACTAAAACAGTTATGGTGATATCACTTATAGCCAAAGCAGCCTTGCACTAGGAGGTGTTTCGGCTCACTCGGCATTTGACAGTTTCGTTGTTTTACATTCGATTTTCCTAATTTTTCGTGCCTAGAAAGCATAATACTTTTGCAGCAACCTCCCGAAATTTCAGGCTGATCGGAGTAAAGAGAAGCGAGTTATACGAATTTTACTAAAACAGTTATGGTGATATCACTTATAGCCAAAGCAGCCTAAGGGTTTCGGCTCACTCGGCATTTGACAGTTTCGTTGTTTTACATTCGATTTTCCTAATTTTTCGTGCCTAGAAAGCATAATACCTTTGCAGCAACCTCCCGAAATTTCAGGCTGATCGGAGTAAAGAGAAGCGAGTTATACGAATTTTACTAAAACAGTTATGGTGATATCACTTATAGCCAAAGCAGCCTTGCACTAGGAGGTGTTTCGGCTCACTCGGCATTTGACAGTTTCGTTGTTTTACATTCGATTTTCCTAATTTTTCGTGCCTAGAAAGCATAATACTTTTGCAGCAACCTCCCGAAATTTCAGGCTGATCGGAGTAAAGAGAAGCGAGTTATACGAATTTTACTAAAACAGTTATGGTGATATCACTTATAGCCAAAGCAGCCTTGCACTAGGAGGTGTTTCGGCTCACTCGGCATTTGACAGTTTCGTTGTTTTACATTCGATTTTCCTAATTTTTCGTGCCTAGAAAGCATAATACTTTTGCAGCAACCTCCCGAAATTTCAGGCTGATCGGAGTAAAGAGAAGCGAGTTATACGAATTTTACTAAAACAGTTATGGTGATATCACTTATAGCCAAAGCAGCCTTGCACTAGGAGGTGTTTCGGCTCACTCGGCATTTGACAGTTTCGTTGTTTTACATTCGATTTTCCTAATTTTTCGTGCCTAGAAAGCATAATACCTTTGCAGCAACCTCCCGAAATTTCAGGCTGATCGGAGTAAAGAGAAGCGAGTTTTACGAATTTTACTAAAACAGTTATGGTGATATCACTTATAGCCAAAGCAGCCTTGCACTAGGAGGTGTTTCGGCTCACTCGGCATTTGACAGTTTCGTTGTTTTACATTCGATTTTCCTAATTTTTCGTGCCTAGAAAGCATAATACCTTTGCAGCAACCTCCCGAAATTTCAGGCTGATCGGAGTAAAGAGAAGCGAGTTATACGAATTTTACTAAAACAGTTATGGTGATATCACTTATAGCCAAAGCAGCCTTGCACTAGGAGGTGTTTCGGCTCACTCGGCATTTGACAGTTTCGTTGTTTTACATTCGATTTTCCTAATTTTTCGTGCCTAGAAAGCATAATACCTTTGCAGCAACCTCCCGAAATTTCAGGCTGATCGGAGTAAAGAGAAGCGAGTTATACGAATTTTACTAAAACAGTTATGGTGATATCACTTATAGCCAAAGCAGCCTTGCACTAGGAGGTGTTTCGGCTCACTCGGCATTTGACAGTTTCGTTGTTTTACATTCGATTTTCCTAATTTTTCGTGCCTAGAAAGCATAATACTTTTGCAGCAACCTCCCGAAATTTCAGGCTGATCGGAGTAAAGAGAAGCGAGTTATACGAATTTTACTAAAACAGTTATGGTGATATCACTTATAGCCAAAGCAGCCTTGCACTAGGAGGTGTTTCGGCTCACTCGGCATTTGACAGTTTCGTTGTTTTACATTCGATTTTCCTAATTTTTCGTGCCTAGAAAGCATAATACCTTTGCAGCAACCTCCCGAAATTTCAGGCTGATCGGAGTAAAGAGAAGCGAGTTATACGAATTTTACTAAAACAGTTATGGTGATATCACTTATAGCCAAAGCAGCCTTGCACTAGGAGGTGTTTCGGCTCACTCGGCATTTGACAGTTTCGTTGTTTTACATTCGATTTTCCTAATTTTTCGTGCCTAGAAAGCATAATACTTTTGCAGCAACCTCCCGAAATTTCAGGCTGATCGGAGTAAAGAGAAGCGAGTTATACGAATTTTACTAAAACAGTTATGGTGATATCACTTATAGCCAAAGCAGCCTTGCACTAGGAGGTGTTTCGCTCACTCGGCATTTGACAGTTTCGTTGTTTTACATTCGATTTTCCTAATTTTTCGTGCCTAGAAAGCATAATACCTTTGCAGCAACCTCCCGAAATTTCAGGCTGATCGGAGTAAAGAGAAGCGAGTTATACGAATTTTACTAAAACAGTTATGGTGATATCACTTATAGCCAAAGCAGCCTTGCACTAGGAGGTGTTTCGGCTCACTCGGCATTTGACAGTTTCGTTGTTTTACATTCGATTTTCCTAATTTTTCGTGCCTAGAAAGCATAATACTTTTGCAGCAACCTCCCGAAATTTCAGGCTGATCGGAGTAAAGAGAAGCGAGTTATACGAATTTTACTAAAACAGTTATGGTGATATCACTTATAGCCAAAGCAGCCTTGCACTAGGAGGTGTTTCGGCTCACTCGGCATTTGACAGTTTCGTTGTTTTACATTCGATTTTCCTAATTTTTCGTGCCTAGAAAGCATAATACTTTTGCAGCAACCTCCCGAAATTTCAGGCTGATCGGAGTAAAGAGAAGCGAGTTATACGAATTTTACTAAAACAGTTATGGTGATATCACTTATAGCCAAAGCAGCCTTGCACTAGGAGGTGTTTCGGCTCACTCGGCATTTGACAGTTTCGTTGTTTTACATTCGATTTTCCTAATTTTTCGTGCCTAGAAAGCATAATACTTTTGCAGCAACCTCCCGAAATTTCAGGCTGATCGGAGTAAAGAGAAGCGAGTTATACGAATTTTACTAAAACAGTTATGGTGATATCACTTATAGCCAAAGCACTCACTCGGCATTTGACAGTTTCGTTGTTTTACATTCGATTTTCCTAATTTTTCGTGCCTAGAAAGCATAATACCTTTGCAGCAACCTCCCGAAATTTCAGGCTGATCGGAGTAAAGAGAAGCGAGTTATACGAATTTTACTAAAACAGTTATGGTGATATCACTTATAGCCAAAGCAGCCTTGCACTAGGAGGTGTTTCGGCTCACTCGGCATTTGACAGTTTCGTTGTTTTACATTCGATTTTCCTAATTTTTCGTGCCTAGAAAGCATAATACCTTTGCAGCAACCTCCCGAAATTTCAGGCTGATCGGAGTAAAGAGAAGCGAGTTATACGAATTTTACTAAAACAGTTATGGTGATATCACTTATAGCCAAAGCAGCCTTGCACTAGGAGGTGTTTCGGCTCACTCGGCATTTGACAGTTTCGTTGTTTTACATTCGATTTTCCTAATTTTTCGTGCCTAGAAAGCATAATACTTTTGCAGCAACCTCCCGAAATTTCAGGCTGATCGGAGTAAAGAGAAGCGAGTTATACGAATTTTACTAAAACAGTTATGGTGATATCACTTATAGCCAAAGCAGCCTTGCACTAGGAGGTGTTTCGGCTCACTCGGCATTTGACAGTTTCGTTGTTTTACATTCGATTTTCCTAATTTTTCGTGCCTAGAAAGCATAATACTTTTGCAGCAACCTCCCGAAATTTCAGGCTGATCGGAGTAAAGAGAAGCGAGTTATACGAATTTTACTAAAACAGTTATGGTGATATCACTTATAGCCAAAGCAGCCTTGCACTAGGAGGTGTTTCGGCTCACTCGGCATTTGACAGTTTCGTTGTTTTACATTCGATTTTCCTAATTTTTCGTGCCTAGAAAGCATAATACTTTTGCAGCAACCTCCCGAAATTTCAGGCTGATCGGAGTAAAGAGAAGCGAGTTATACGAATTTTACTAAAACAGTTATGGTGATATCACTTATAGCCAAAGCACTCACTCGGCACTTTGACAGTTTCGTTGTTTTACATTCGATTTTCCTAATTTTTCGTGCCTAGAAAGCATAATACCTTTGCAGCAACCTCCCGAAATTTCAGGCTGATCGGAGTAAAGAGAAGCGAGTTATACGAATTTTACTAAAACAGTTATGGTGATATCACTTATAGCCAAAGCAGCCTTGCACTAGGAGGTGTTTCGGCTCACTCGGCATTTGACAGTTTCGTTGTTTTACATTCGATTTTCCTAATTTTTCGTGCCTAGAAAGCATAATACTTTTGCAGCAACCTCCCGAAATTTCAGGCTGATCGGAGTAAAGAGAAGCGAGTTATACGAATTTTACTAAAACAGTTATGGTGATATCACTTATAGCCAAAGCAGCTCACTCGGCATTTGACAGTTTCGTTGTTTTACATTCGATTTTCCTAATTTTTCGTGCCTAGAAAGCATAATACCTTTGCAGCAACCTCCCGAAATTTCAGGCTGATCGGAGTAAAGAGAAGCGAGTTATACGAATTTTACTAAAACAGTTATGGTGATATCACTTATAGCCAAAGCAGCCTTGCACTAGGAGGTGTTTCGGCTCACTCGGCATTTGACAGTTTCGTTGTTTTACATTCGATTTTCCTAATTTTTCGTGCCTAGAAAGCATAATACTTTTGCAGCAACCTCCCGAAATTTCAGGCTGATCGGAGTAAAGAGAAGCGAGTTATACGAATTTTACTAAAACAGTTATGGTGATATCACTTATAGCCAAAGCAGCCTTGCACTAGGAGGTGTTTCGGCTCACTCGGCATTTGACAGTTTCGTTGTTTTACATTCGATTTTCCTAATTTTTCGTGCCTAGAAAGCATAATACTTTTGCAGCAACCTCCCGAAATTTCAGGCTGATCGGAGTAAAGAGAAGCGAGTTATACGAATTTTACTAAAACAGTTATGGTGATATCACTTATAGCCAAAGCAGCCTTGCACTAGGAGGTGTTTCGGCTCACTCGGCATTTGACAGTTTCGTTGTTTTACATTCGATTTTCCTAATTTTTCGTGCCTAGAAAGCATAATACCTTTGCAGCAACCTCCCGAAATTTCAGGCTGATCGGAGTAAAGAGAAGCGAGTTATACGAATTTTACTAAAACAGTTATGGTGATATCACTTATAGCCAAAGCAGCCTTGCACTAGGAGGTGTTTCGGCTCACTCGGCATTTGACAGTTTCGTTGTTTTACATTCGATTTTCCTAATTTTTCGTGCCTAGAAAGCATAATACCTTTGCAGCAACCTCCCGAAATTTCAGGCTGATCGGAGTAAAGAGAAGCGAGTTATACGAATTTTACTAAAACAGTTATGGTGATATCACTTATAGCCAAAGCAGCCTTGCACTAGGAGGTGTTTCGGCTCACTCGGCATTTGACAGTTTCGTTGTTTTACATTCGATTTTCCTAATTTTTCGTGCCTAGAAAGCATAATACTTTTGCAGCAACCTCCCGAAATTTCAGGCTGATCGGAGTAAAGAGAAGCGAGTTTTACGAATTTTACTAAAACAGTTATGGTGATATCACTTATAGCCAAAGCAGCCTTGCACTAGGAGGTGTTTCGGCTCACTCGGCATTTGACAGTTTCGTTGTTTTACATTCGATTTTCCTAATTTTTCGTGCCTAGAAAGCATAATACTTTTGCAGCAACCTCCCGAAATTTCAGGCTGATCGGAGTAAAGAGAAGCGAGTTATACGAATTTTACTAAAACAGTTATGGTGATATCACTTATAGCCAAAGCAGCCTTGCACTGGAGGTGTTTCGGCTCACTCGGCATTTGACAGTTTCGTTGTTTTACATTCGATTTTCCTAATTTTTCGTGCCTAGAAAGCATAATACCTTTGCAGCAACCTCCCGAAATTTCAGGCTGATCGGAGTAAAGAGAAGCGAGTTATACGAATTTTACTAAAACAGTTATGGTGATATCACTTATAGCCAAAGCAGCCTTGCACTAGGAGGTGTTTCGGCTCACTCGGCATTTGACAGTTTCGTTGTTTTACATTCGATTTTCCTAATTTTTCGTGCCTAGAAAGCATAATACTTTTGCAGCAACCTCCCGAAATTTCAGGCTGATCGGAGTAAAGAGAAGCGAGTTATACGAATTTTACTAAAACAGTTATGGTGATATCACTTATAGCCAAAGCAGCCTTGCACTAGGAGGTGTTTCGGCTCACTCGGCATTTGACAGTTTCGTTGTTTTACATTCGATTTTCCTAATTTTTCGTGCCTAGAAAGCATAATACTTTTGCAGCAACCTCCCGAAATTTCAGGCTGATCGGAGTAAAGAGAAGCGAGTTTTACGAATTTTACTAAAACAGTTATGGTGATATCACTTATAGCCAAAGCAGCCTTGCACTAGGAGGTGTTTCGGCTCACTCGGCATTTGACAGTTTCGTTGTTTTACATTCGATTTTCCTAATTTTTCGTGCCTAGAAAGCATAATACCTTTGCAGCAACCTCCCGAAATTTCAGGCTGATCGGAGTAAAGAGAAGCGAGTTATACGAATTTTACTAAAACAGTTATGGTGATATCACTTATAGCCAAAGCAGCCTTGCACTAGGAGGTGTTTCGGCTCACTCGGCATTTGACAGTTTCGTTGTTTTACATTCGATTTTCCTAATTTTTCGTGCCTAGAAAGCATAATACATTTGCAGCAACCTCCCGAAATTTCAGGCTGATCGGAGTAAAGAGAAGCGAGTTATACGAATTTTACTAAAACAGTTATGGTGATATCACTTATAGCCAAAGCAGCCTTGCACTAGGAGGTGTTTCGGCTCACTCGGCATTTGACAGTTTCGTTGTTTTACATTCGATTTTCCTAATTTTTCGTGCCTAGAAAGCATAATACTTTTGCAGCAACCTCCCGAAATTTCAGGCTGATCGGAGTAAAGAGAAGCGAGTTATACGAATTTTACTAAAACAGTTATGGTGATATCACTTATAGCCAAAGCAGCCTTGCACTAGGAGGTGTTTCGGCTCACTCGGCATTTGACAGTTTCGTTGTTTTACATTCGATTTTCCTAATTTTTCGTGCCTAGAAAGCATAATACTTTTGCAGCAACCTCCCGAAATTTCAGGCTGATCGGAGTAAAGAGAAGCGAGTTATACGAATTTTACTAAAACAGTTATGGTGATATCACTTATAGCCAAAGCACTCACTCGGCATTTGACAGTTTCGTTGTTTTACATTCGATTTTCCTAATTTTTCGTGCCTAGAAAGCATAATACCTTTGCAGCAACCTCCCGAAATTTCAGGCTGATCGGAGTAAAGAGAAGCGAGTTATACGAATTTTACTAAAACAGTTATGGTGATATCACTTATAGCCAAAGCAGCCTTGCACTAGGAGGTGTTTCGGCTCACTCGGCATTTGACAGTTTCGTTGTTTTACATTCGATTTTCCTAATTTTTCGTGCCTAGAAAGCATAATACTTTTGCAGCAACCTCCCGAAATTTCAGGCTGATCGGAGTAAAGAGAAGCGAGTTATACGAATTTTACTAAAACAGTTATGGTGATATCACTTATAGCCAAAGCAGCCTTGCACTAGGAGGTGTTTCGGCTCACTCGGCATTTGACAGTTTCGTTGTTTTACATTCGATTTTCCTAATTTTTCGTGCCTAGAAAGCATAATACTTTTGCAGCAACCTCCCGAAATTTCAGGCTGATCGGAGTAAAGAGAAGCGAGTTATACGAATTTTACTAAAACAGTTATGGTGATATCACTTATAGCCAAAGCAGCCTTGCACTAGGAGGTGTTTCGGCTCACTCGGCATTTGACAGTTTCGTTGTTTTACATTCGATTTTCCTAATTTTTCGTGCCTAGAAAGCATAATACTTTTGCAGCAACCTCCCGAAATTTCAGGCTGATCGGAGTAAAGAGAAGCGAGTTATACGAATTTTACTAAAACAGTTATGGTGATATCACTTATAGCCAAAGCACTCACTCGGCATTTGACAGTTTCGTTGTTTTACATTCGATTTTCCTAATTTTTCGTGCCTAGAAAGCATAATACCTTTGCAGCAACCTCCCGAAATTTCAGGCTGATCGGAGTAAAGAGAAGCGAGTTATACGAATTTTACTAAAACAGTTATGGTGATATCACTTATAGCCAAAGCAGCCTTGCACTAGGAGGTGTTTCGGCTCACTCGGCATTTGACAGTTTCGTTGTTTTACATTCGATTTTCCTAATTTTTCGTGCCTAGAAAGCATAATACTTTTGCAGCAACCTCCCGAAATTTCAGGCTGATCGGAGTAAAGAGAAGCGAGTTATACGAATTTTACTAAAACAGTTATGGTGATATCACTTATAGCCAAAGCAGCCTTGCACTAGGAGGTGTTTCGGCTCACTCGGCATTTGACAGTTTCGTTGTTTTACATTCGATTTTCCTAATTTTTCGTGCCTAGAAAGCATAATACTTTTGCAGCAACCTCCCGAAATTTCAGGCTGATCGGAGTAAAGAGAAGCGAGTTATACGAATTTTACTAAAACAGTTATGGTGATATCACTTATAGCCAAAGCAGCCTTGCACTAGGAGGTGTTTCGGCTCACTCGGCATTTGACAGTTTCGTTGTTTTACATTCGATTTTCCTAATTTTTCGTGCCTAGAAAGCATAATACTTTTGCAGCAACCTCCCGAAATTTCAGGCTGATCGGAGTAAAGAGAAGCGAGTTATACGAATTTTACTAAAACAGTTATGGTGATATCACTTATAGCCAAAGCAGCCTTGCCACTCGGCATTTGACAGTTTCGTTGTTTTACATTCGATTTTCCTAATTTTTCGTGCCTAGAAAGCATAATACTTTTGCAGCAACCTCCCGAAATTTCAGGCTGATCGGAGTAAAGAGAAGCGAGTTATACGAATTTTACTAAAACAGTTATGGTGATATCACTTATAGCCAAAGCAGCCTTGCACTAGGAGGTGTTTCGGCTCACTCGGCATTTGACAGTTTCGTTGTTTTACATTCGATTTTCCTAATTTTTCGTGCCTAGAAAGCATAATACTTTTGCAGCAACCTCCCGAAATTTCAGGCTGATCGGAGTAAAGAGAAGCGAGTTATACGAATTTTACTAAAACAGTTATGGTGATATCACTTATAGCCAAAGCAGCCTTGCACTAGGAGGTGTTTCGGCTCACTCGGCATTTGACAGTTTCGTTGTTTTACATTCGATTTTCCTAATTTTTCGTGCCTAGAAAGCATAATACTTTTGCAGCAACCTCCCGAAATTTCAGGCTGATCGGAGTAAAGAGAAGCGAGTTATACGAATTTTACTAAAACAGTTATGGTGATATCACTTATAGCCAAAGCAGCCTTGCACTAGGAGGTGTTTCGGCTCACTCGGCATTTGACAGTTTCGTTGTTTTACATTCGATTTTCCTAATTTTTCGTGCCTAGAAAGCATAATACTTTTGCAGCAACCTCCCGAAATTTCAGGCTGATCGGAGTAAAGAGAAGCGAGTTATACGAATTTTACTAAAACAGTTATGGTGATATCACTTATAGCCAAAGCAGCCTTGCACTAGGTGTCCTCGGCATTTGACAGTTTCGTTGTTTTACATTCGATTTTCCTAATTTTTCGTGCCTAGAAAGCATAATACCTTTGCAGCAACCTCCCGAAATTTCAGGCTGATCGGAGTAAAGAGAAGCGAGTTATACGAATTTTACTAAAACAGTTATGGTGATATCACTTATAGCCAAAGCAGCCTTGCACTAGGAGGTGTTTCGGCTCACTCGGCATTTGACAGTTTCGTTGTTTTACATTCGATTTTCCTAATTTTTCGTGCCTAGAAAGCATAATACTTTTGCAGCAACCTCCCGAAATTTCAGGCTGATCGGAGTAAAGAGAAGCGAGTTATACGAATTTTACTAAAACAGTTATGGTGATATCACTTATAGCCAAAGCAGCCTTGCACTAGGAGGTGTTTCGGCTCACTCGGCATTTGACAGTTTCGTTGTTTTACATTCGATTTTCCTAATTTTTCGTGCCTAGAAAGCATAATACTTTTGCAGCAACCTCCCGAAATTTCAGGCTGATCGGAGTAAAGAGAAGCGAGTTTTACGAATTTTACTAAAACAGTTATGGTGATATCACTTATAGCCAAAGCAGCCTTGCACTAGGAGGTGTTTCGGCTCACTCGGCATTTGACAGTTTCGTTGTTTTACATTCGATTTTCCTAATTTTTCGTGCCTAGAAAGCATAATACTTTTGCAGCAACCTCCCGAAATTTCAGGCTGATCGGAGTAAAGAGAAGCGAGTTATACGAATTTTACTAAAACAGTTATGGTGATATCACTTATAGCCAAAGCACTCACTCGGCATTTGACAGTTTCGTTGTTTTACATTCGATTTTCCTAATTTTTCGTGCCTAGAAAGCATAATACCTTTGCAGCAACCTCCCGAAATTTCAGGCTGATCGGAGTAAAGAGAAGCGAGTTATACGAATTTTACTAAAACAGTTATGGTGATATCACTTATAGCCAAAGCAGCCTTGCACTAGGAGGTGTTTCGGCTCACTCGGCATTTGACAGTTTCGTTGTTTTACATTCGATTTTCCTAATTTTTCGTGCCTAGAAAGCATAATACTTTTGCAGCAACCTCCCGAAATTTCAGGCTGATCGGAGTAAAGAGAAGCGAGTTATACGAATTTTACTAAAACAGTTATGGTGATATCACTTATAGCCAAAGCATTCACTCGGCATTTGACAGTTTCGTTGTTTTACATTCGATTTTCCTAATTTTTCGTGCCTAGAAAGCATGATACCTTTGCAGCAACCTCCCGAAATTTCAGGCTGATCGGAGTAAAGAGAAGCGAGTTATACGAATTTTACTAAAACAGTTATGGTGATATCACTTATAGCCAAAGCAGCCTTGCACTAGGAGGTGTTTCGGCTCACTCGGCATTTGACAGTTTCGTTGTTTTACATTCGATTTTCCTAATTTTTCGTGCCTAGAAAGCATAATACTTTTGCAGCAACCTCCCGAAATTTCAGGCTGATCGGAGTAAAGAGAAGCGAGTTATACGAATTTTACTAAAACAGTTATGGTGATATCACTTATAGCCAAAGCAGCCTTGCACTAGGAGGTGTTTCGGCTCACTCGGCATTTGACAGTTTCGTTGTTTTACATTCGATTTTCCTAATTTTTCGTGCCTAGAAAGCATAATACTTTTGCAGCAACCTCCCGAAATTTCAGGCTGATCGGAGTAAAGAGAAGCGAGTTATACGAATTTTACTAAAACAGTTATGGTGATATCACTTATAGCCAAAGCAGCCTTGCACTAGGAGGTGTTTCGGCTCACTCGGCATTTGATAGTTTCGTTGTTTTACATTCGATTTTCCTAATTTTTCGTGCCTAGAAAGCATAATACTTTTGCAGCAACCTCCCGAAATTTCAGGCTGATCGGAGTAAAGAGAAGCGAGTTATACGAATTTTACTAAAACAGTTATGGTGATATCACTTATAGCCAAAGCAGCCTTGCACTAGGAGGTGTTTCGGCTCACTCGGCATTTGACAGTTTCGTTGTTTTACATTCGATTTTCCTAATTTTTCGTGCCTAGAAAGCATAATACTTTTGCAGCAACCTCCCGAAATTTCAGGCTGATCGGAGTAAAGAGAAGCGAGTTATACGAATTTTACTAAAACAGTTATGGTGATATCACTTATAGCCAAAGCAGCCTTGCACTAGGAGGTGTTTCGGCTCACTCGGCATTTGACAGTTTCGTTGTTTTACATTCGATTTTCCTAATTTTTCGTGCCTAGAAAGCATAATACTTTTGCAGCAACCTCCCGAAATTTCAGGCTGATCGGAGTAAAGAGAAGCGAGTTATACGAATTTTACTAAAACAGTTATGGTGATATCACTTATAGCCAAAGCAGCCTTGCACTAGGAGGTGTTTCGGCTCACTCGGCATTTGACAGTTTCGTTGTTTTACATTCGATTTTCCTAATTTTTCGTGCCTAGAAAGCATAATACTTTTGCAGCAACCTCCCGAAATTTCAGGCTGATCGGAGTAAAGAGAAGCGAGTTATACGAATTTTACTAAAACAGTTATGGTGATATCACTTATAGCCAAAGCAGCCTCACTCGGCATTTTGACAGTTTCGTTGTTTTACATTCGATTTTCCTAATTTTTCGTGCCTAGAAAGCATAATACTTTTGCAGCAACCTCCCGAAATTTCAGGCTGATCGGAGTAAAAGAGAAGCGAGTTATACGAATTTTACTAAAACAGTTATGGTGATATCACTTATAGCCAAAGCAGCCTTGCACTAGGAGGTGTTTCGGCTCACTCGGCATTTGACAGTTTCGTTGTTTTACATTCGATTTTCCTAATTTTTCGTGCCTAGAAAGCATAATACTTTTGCAGCAACCTCCCGAAATTTCAGGCTGATCGGAGTAAAGAGAAGCGAGTTATACGAATTTTACTAAAACAGTTATGGTGATATCACTTATAGCCAAAGCAGCCTCACGTTTCGGCATTTGACAGTTTCGTTGTTTTACATTCGATTTTCCTAATTTTTCGTGCCTAGAAAGCATAATACCTTTGCAGCAACCTCCCGAAATTTCAGGCTGATCGGAGTAAAGAGAAGCGAGTTATACGAATTTTACTAAAACAGTTATGGTGATATCACTTATAGCCAAAGCAGCCTTGCACTAGGAGGTGTTTCGGCTCACTCGGCATTTGACAGTTTCGTTGTTTTACATTCGATTTTCCTAATTTTTCGTGCCTAGAAAGCATAATACTTTTGCAGCAACCTCCCGAAATGTCAGGCTGATCGGAGTAAAGAGAAGCGAGTTATACGAATTTTACTAAAACAGTTATGGTGATATCACTTATAGCCAAAGCAGCCTTGCACTAGGAGGTGTTTCGGCTCACTCGGCATTTGACAGTTTCGTTGTTTTACATTCGATTTTCCTAATTTTTCGTGCCTAGAAAGCATAATACTTTTGCAGCAACCTCCCGAAATTTCAGGCTGATCGGAGTAAAGAGAAGCGAGTTTTACGAATTTTACTAAAACAGTTATGGTGATATCACTTATAGCCAAAGCAGCCTTGCACTAGGAGGTGTTTCGGCTCACTCGGCATTTGACAGTTTCGTTGTTTTACATTCGATTTTCCTAATTTTTCGTGCCTAGAAAGCATAATACTTTTGCAGCAACCTCCCGAAATTTCAGGCTGATCGGAGTAAAGAGAAGCGAGTTATACGAATTTTACTAAAACAGTTATGGTGATATCACTTATAGCCAAAGCAGCCTTGCACTAGGAGGTGTTTCAGCTCACTCGGCATTTGACAGTTTCGTTGTTTTACATTCGATTTTCCTAATTTTTCGTGCCTAGAAAGCATAATACCTTTGCAGCAACCTCCCGAAATTTCAGGCTGATCGGAGTAAAGAGAAGCGAGTTATACGAATTTTACTAAAACAGTTATGGTGATATCACTTATAGCCAAAGCAGCCTTGCACTAGGAGGTGTTTCGGCTCACTCGGCATTTGACAGTTTCGTTGTTTTACATTCGATTTTCCTAATTTTTCGTGCCTAGAAAGCATAATACTTTTGCAGCAACCTCCCGAAATTTCAGGCTGATCGGAGTAAAGAGAAGCGAGTTATACGAATTTTACTAAAACAGTTATGGTGATATCACTTATGCCAAACAGCCTTGCACTAGAGGTGTCAGCTCACTCGGCATTTGACAGTTTCGTTGTTTTACATTCGATTTTCCTAATTTTTCGTGCCTAGAAAGCATAATACCTTTGCAGCAACCTCCCGAAATTTCAGGCTGATCGGAGTAAAGAGAAGCGAGTTATACGAATTTTACTAAAACAGTTATGGTGATATCACTTATAGCCAAAGCAGCCTTGCACTAGGAGGTGTTTCGGCTCACTCGGCATTTGACAGTTTCGTTGTTTTACATTCGATTTTCCTAATTTTTCGTGCCTAGAAAGCATAATACTTTTGCAGCAACCTCCCGAAATTTCAGGCTGATCGGAGTAAAGAGAAGCGAGTTATACGAATTTTACTAAAACAGTTATGGTGATATCACTTATAGCCAAAGCAGCCTTGCACTAGGAGGTGTTTCGGCTCACTCGGCATTTGACAGTTTCGTTGTTTTACATTCGATTTTCCTAATTTTTCGTGCCTAGAAAGCATAATACTTTTGCAGCAACCTCCCGAAATTTCAGGCTGATCGGAGTAAAGAGAAGCGAGTTATACGAATTTTACTAAAACAGTTATGGTGATATCACTTATAGCCAAAGCAGCCTTGCACTAGGAGGTGTTTCGGCTCACTCGGCATTTGACAGTTTCGTTGTTTTACATTCGATTTTCCTAATTTTTCGTGCCTAGAAAGCATAATACTTTTGCAGCAACCTCCCGAAATTTCAGGCTGATCGGAGTAAAGAGAAGCGAGTTATACGAATTTTACTAAAACAGTTATGGTGATATCACTTATAGCCAAAGCAGCCTTGCACTAGGAGGTGTTTCGGCTCACTCGGCATTTGACAGTTTCGTTGTTTTACATTCGATTTTCCTAATTTTTCGTGCCTAGAAAGCATAATACTTTTGCAGCAACCTCCCGAAATTTCAGGCTGATCGGAGTAAAGAGAAGCGAGTTATACGAATTTTACTAAAACAGTTATGGTGATATCACTTATAGCCAAAGCAGCCTTGCACTAGGAGGTGTTTCGGCTCACTCGGCATTTGACAGTTTCGTTGTTTTACATTCGATTTTCCTAATTTTTCGTGCCTAGAAAGCATAATACCTTTGCAGCAACCTCCCGAAATTTCAGGCTGATCGGAGTAAAGAGAAGCGAGTTATACGAATTTTACTAAAACAGTTATGGTGATATCACTTATAGCCAAAGCAGCCTTGCACTAGGAGGTGTTTCGGCTCACTCGGCATTTGACAGTTTCGTTGTTTTACATTCGATTTTCCTAATTTTTCGTGCCTAGAAAGCATAATACTTTTGCAGCAACCTCCCGAAATTTCAGGCTGATCGGAGTAAAGAGAAGCGAGTTATACGAATTTTACTAAAACAGTTATGGTGATATCACTTATAGCCAAAGCAGCGCTTGCTCACTCGGCATTTGACAGTTTCGTTGTTTTACATTCGATTTTCCTAATTTTTCGTGCCTAGAAAGCATAATACTTTTGCAGCAACCTCCCGAAATTTCAGGCTGATCGGAGTAAAGAGAAGCGAGTTTTACGAATTTTACTAAAACAGTTATGGTGATATCACTTATAGCCAAAGCAGCCTTGCACTAGGAGGTGTTTCGGCTCACTCGGCATTTGACAGTTTCGTTGTTTTACATTCGATTTTCCTAATTTTTCGTGCCTAGAAAGCATAATACTTTTGCAGCAACCTCCCGAAATTTCAGGCTGATCGGAGTAAAGAGAAGCGAGTTATACGAATTTTACTAAAACAGTTATGGTGATATCACTTATAGCCAAAGCAGCCTTGCACTAGGAGGTGTTTCGGCTCACTCGGCATTTGACAGTTTCGTTGTTTTACATTCGATTTTCCTAATTTTTCGTGCCTAGAAAGCATAATACTTTTGCAGCAACCTCCCGAAATTTCAGGCTGATCGGAGTAAAGAGAAGCGAGTTATACGAATTTTACTAAAACAGTTATGGTGATATCACTTATAGCCAAAGCAGCCTTGCACTAGGAGGTGTTTCGGCTCACTCGGCATTTGACAGTTTCGTTGTTTTACATTCGATTTTCCTAATTTTTCGTGCCTAGAAAGCATAATACTTTTGCAGCAACCTCCCGAAATTTCAGGCTGATCGGAGTAAAGAGAAGCGAGTTATACGAATTTTACTAAAACAGTTATGGTGATATCACTTATAGCCAAAGCAGCCTTGCACTAGGAGGTGTTTCGGCTCACTCGGCATTTGACAGTTTCGTTGTTTTACATTCGATTTTCCTAATTTTTCGTGCCTAGAAAGCATAATACTTTTGCAGCAACCTCCCGAAATTTCAGGCTGATCGGAGTAAAGAGAAGCGAGTTATACGAATTTTACTAAAACAGTTATGGTGATATCACTTATAGCCAAAGCAGCCTTGCACTAGGAGGTGTTTCGGCTCACTCGGCATTTGACAGTTTCGTTGTTTTACATTCGATTTTCCTAATTTTTCGTGCCTAGAAAGCATAATACTTTTGCAGCAACCTCCCGAAATTTCAGGCTGATCGGAGTAAAGAGAAGCGAGTTATACGAATTTTACTAAAACAGTTATGGTGATATCACTTATAGCCAAAGCAGCCTTGCACTAGGAGGTGTTTCGGCTCACTCGGCATTTGACAGTTTCGTTGTTTTACATTCGATTTTCCTAATTTTTCGTGCCTAGAAAGCATAATACTTTTGCAGCAACCTCCCGAAATTTCAGGCTGATCGGAGTAAAGAGAAGCGAGTTATACGAATTTTACTAAAACAGTTATGGTGATATCACTTATAGCCAAAGCACTCACTCGGCATTTGACAGTTTCGTTGTTTTACATTCGATTTTCCTAATTTTTCGTGCCTAGAAAGCATAATACCTTTGCAGCAACCTCCCGAAATTTCAGGCTGATCGGAGTAAAGAGAAGCGAGTTATACGAATTTTACTAAAACAGTTATGGTGATATCACTTATAGCCAAAGCAGCCTTGCACTAGGAGGTGTTTCGGCTCACTCGGCATTTGACAGTTTCGTTGTTTTACATTCGATTTTCCTAATTTTTCGTGCCTAGAAAGCATAATACTTTTGCAGCAACCTCCCGAAATTTCAGGCTGATCGGAGTAAAGAGAAGCGAGTTATACGAATTTTACTAAAACAGTTATGGTGATATCACTTATAGCCAAAGCAGCCTTGCACTAGGAGGTGTTTCGGCTCACTCGGCATTTGACAGTTTCGTTGTTTTACATTCGATTTTCCTAATTTTTCGTGCCTAGAAAGCATAATACTTTTGCAGCAACCTCCCGAAATTTCAGGCTGATCGGAGTAAAGAGAAGCGAGTTTTACGAATTTTACTAAAACAGTTATGGTGATATCACTTATAGCCAAAGCAGCCTTGCACTAGGAGGTGTTTCGGCTCACTCGGCATTTGACAGTTTCGTTGTTTTACATTCGATTTTCCTAATTTTTCGTGCCTAGAAAGCATAATACTTTTGCAGCAACCTCCCGAAATTTCAGGCTGATCGGAGTAAAGAGAAGCGAGTTATACGAATTTTACTAAAACAGTTATGGTGATATCACTTATAGCCAAAGCAGCCTTGCACTAGGAGGTGTTTCGGCTCACTCGGCATTTGACAGTTTCGTTGTTTTACATTCGATTTTCCTAATTTTTCGTGCCTAGAAAGCATAATACTTTTGCAGCAACCTCCCGAAATTTCAGGCTGATCGGAGTAAAGAGAAGCGAGTTATACGAATTTTACTAAAACAGTTATGGTGATATCACTTATAGCCAAAGCAGCCTTGCACTGGAGGTGTCACTCGGCATTTGACAGTTTCGTTGTTTTACATTCGATTTTCCTAATTTTTCGTGCCTAGAAAGCATAATACCTTTGCAGCAACCTCCCGAAATTTCAGGCTGATCGGAGTAAAGAGAAGCGAGTTATACGAATTTTACTAAAACAGTTATGGTGATATCACTTATAGCCAAAGCAGCCTTGCACTAGGAGGTGTTTCGGCTCACTCGGCATTTGACAGTTTCGTTGTTTTACATTCGATTTTCCTAATTTTTCGTGCCTAGAAAGCATAATACTTTTGCAGCAACCTCCCGAAATTTCAGGCTGATCGGAGTAAAGAGAAGCGAGTTATACGAATTTTACTAAAACAGTTATGGTGATATCACTTATAGCCAAAGCAGCCTTGCACTAGGAGGTGTTTCGGCTCACTCGGCATTTGACAGTTTCGTTGTTTTACATTCGATTTTCCTAATTTTTCGTGCCTAGAAAGCATAATACCTTTGCAGCAACCTCCCGAAATTTCAGGCTGATCGGAGTAAAGAGAAGCGAGTTATACGAATTTTACTAAAACAGTTATGGTGATATCACTTATAGCCAAAGCAGCCTTGCACTAGGAGGTGTTTCGGCTCACTCGGCATTTGACAGTTTCGTTGTTTTACATTCGATTTTCCTAATTTTTCGTGCCTAGAAAGCATAATACTTTTGCAGCAACCTCCCGAAATTTCAGGCTGATCGGAGTAAAGAGAAGCGAGTTATACGAATTTTACTAAAACAGTTATGGTGATATCACTTATAGCCAAAGCAGCCTTGCACTAGGAGGTGTTTCGGCTCACTCGGCATTTGACAGTTTCGTTGTTTTACATTCGATTTTCCTAATTTTTCGTGCCTAGAAAGCATAATACTTTTGCAGCAACCTCCCGAAATTTCAGGCTGATCGGAGTAAAGAGAAGCGAGTTATACGAATTTTACTAAAACAGTTATGGTGATATCACTTATAGCCAAAGCAGCCTTGCACTAGGAGGTGTTTCGGCTCACTCGGCATTTGACAGTTTCGTTGTTTTACATTCGATTTTCCTAATTTTTCGTGCCTAGAAAGCATAATACTTTTGCAGCAACCTCCCGAAATTTCAGGCTGATCGGAGTAAAGAGAAGCGAGTTTTACGAATTTTACTAAAACAGTTATGGTGATATCACTTATAGCCAAAGCAGCCTTGCACTAGGAGGTGTTTCGCTCACTCGGCATTTGACAGTTTCGTTGTTTTACATTCGATTTTCCTAATTTTTCGTGCCTAGAAAGCATAATACTTTTGCAGCAACCTCCCGAAATTTCAGGCTGATCGGAGTAAAGAGAAGCGAGTTATACGAATTTTACTAAAACAGTTATGGTGATATCACTTATAGCCAAAGCACTCACTCGGCATTTGACAGTTTCGTTGTTTTACATTCGATTTTCCTAATTTTTCGTGCCTAGAAAGCATAATACCTTTGCAGCAACCTCCCGAAATTTCAGGCTGATCGGAGTAAAGAGAAGCGAGTTATACGAATTTTACTAAAACAGTTATGGTGATATCACTTATAGCCAAAGCAGCCTTGCACTAGGAGGTGTTTCGGCTCACTCGGCATTTGACAGTTTCGTTGTTTTACATTCGATTTTCCTAATTTTTCGTGCCTAGAAAGCATAATACTTTTGCAGCAACCTCCCGAAATTTCAGGCTGATCGGAGTAAAGAGAAGCGAGTTATACGAATTTTACTAAAACAGTTATGGTGATATCACTTATAGCCAAAGCAGCCTTGCACTAGGAGGTGTTTCGGCTCACTCGGCATTTGACAGTTTCGTTGTTTTACATTCGATTTTCCTAATTTTTCGTGCCTAGAAAGCATAATACTTTTGCAGCAACCTCCCGAAATTTCAGGCTGATCGGAGTAAAGAGAAGCGAGTTATACGAATTTTACTAAAACAGTTATGGTGATATCACTTATAGCCAAAGCAGCCTTGCACTAGGAGGTGTTTCGGCTCACTCGGCATTTGACAGTTTCGTTGTTTTACATTCGATTTTCCTAATTTTTCGTGCCTAGAAAGCATAATACTTTTGCAGCAACCTCCCGAAATTTCAGGCTGATCGGAGTAAAGAGAAGCGAGTTATACGAATTTTACTAAAACAGTTATGGTGATATCACTTATAGCCAAAGCAGCCTGCACTGGGGTGTTTCGGCTCAGCATTTGACAGTTTCGTTGTTTTACATTCGATTTTCCTAATTTTTCGTGCCTAGAAAGCATAATACCTTTGCAGCAACCTCCCGAAATTTCAGGCTGATCGGAGTAAAGAGAAGCGAGTTATACGAATTTTACTAAAACAGTTATGGTGATATCACTTATAGCCAAAGCAGCCTTGCACTAGGAGGTGTTTCGGCTCACTCGGCATTTGACAGTTTCGTTGTTTTACATTCGATTTTCCTAATTTTTCGTGCCTAGAAAGCATAATACTTTTGCAGCAACCTCCCGAAATTTCAGGCTGATCGGAGTAAAGAGAAGCGAGTTATACGAATTTTACTAAAACAGTTATGGTGATATCACTTATAGCCAAAGCAGCCTTGCACTAGGAGGTGTTTCGGCTCACTCGGCATTTGACAGTTTCGTTGTTTTACATTCGATTTTCCTAATTTTTCGTGCCTAGAAAGCATAATACTTTTGCAGCAACCTCCCGAAATTTCAGGCTGATCGGAGTAAAGAGAAGCGAGTTATACGAATTTTACTAAAACAGTTATGGTGATATCACTTATAGCCAAAGCAGCCTTGCACTAGGAGGTGTTTCGGCTCACTCGGCATTTGACAGTTTCGTTGTTTTACATTCGATTTTCCTAATTTTTCGTGCCTAGAAAGCATAATACTTTTGCAGCAACCTCCCGAAATTTCAGGCTGATCGGAGTAAAGAGAAGCGAGTTATACGAATTTTACTAAAACAGTTATGGTGATATCACTTATAGCCAAAGCAGCCTTGCACTAGGAGGTGTTTCGGCTCACTCGGCATTTGACAGTTTCGTTGTTTTACATTCGATTTTCCTAATTTTTCGTGCCTAGAAAGCATAATACTTTTGCAGCAACCTCCCGAAATTTCAGGCTGATCGGAGTAAAGAGAAGCGAGTTATACGAATTTTACTAAAACAGTTATGGTGATATCACTTATAGCCAAAGCACTCACTCGGCATTTGACAGTTTCGTTGTTTTACATTCGATTTTCCTAATTTTTCGTGCCTAGAAAGCATAATACCTTTGCAGCAACCTCCCGAAATTTCAGGCTGATCGGAGTAAAGAGAAGCGAGTTATACGAATTTTACTAAAACAGTTATGGTGATATCACTTATAGCCAAAGCAGCCTTGCACTAGGAGGTGTTTCGGCTCACTCGGCATTTGACAGTTTCGTTGTTTTACATTCGATTTTCCTAATTTTTCGTGCCTAGAAAGCATAATACTTTTGCAGCAACCTCCCGAAATTTCAGGCTGATCGGAGTAAAGAGAAGCGAGTTATACGAATTTTACTAAAACAGTTATGGTGATATCACTTATAGCCAAAGCAGCCTTGCACTAGGAGGTGTTTCGGCTCACTCGGCATTTGACAGTTTCGTTGTTTTACATTCGATTTTCCTAATTTTTCGTGCCTAGAAAGCATAATACTTTTGCAGCAACCTCCCGAAATTTCAGGCTGATCGGAGTAAAGAGAAGCGAGTTTTACGAATTTTACTAAAACAGTTATGGTGATATCACTTATAGCCAAAGCAGCCTTGCACTAGGAGGTGTTTCGGCTCACTCGGCATTTGACAGTTTGGTTGTTTTACATTCGATTTTCCTAATTTTTCGTGCCTAGAAAGCATAATACTTTTGCAGCAACCTCCCGAAATTTCAGGCTGATCGGAGTAAAGAGAAGCGAGTTATACGAATTTTACTAAAACAGTTATGGTGATATCACTTATAGCCAAAGCAGCCTTGCACTAGGAGGTGTTTCGGCTCACTCGGCATTTGACAGTTTCGTTGTTTTACATTCGATTTTCCTAATTTTTCGTGCCTAGAAAGCATAATACTTTTGCAGCAACCTCCCGAAATTTCAGGCTGATCGGAGTAAAGAGAAGCGAGTTATACGAATTTTACTAAAACAGTTATGGTGATATCACTTATAGCCAAAGCAGCCTTGCACTAGGAGGTGTTTCGGCTCACTCGGCATTTGACAGTTTCGTTGTTTTACATTCGATTTTCCTAATTTTTCGTGCCTAGAAAGCATAATACTTTTGCAGCAACCTCCCGAAATTTCAGGCTGATCGGAGTAAAGAGAAGCGAGTTATACGAATTTTACTAAAACAGTTATGGTGATATCACTTATAGCCAAAGCAGCCTTGCACTAGAGGTGTTTCGGCTCACTCGGCATTTGACAGTTTCGTTGTTTTACATTCGATTTTCCTAATTTTTCGTGCCTAGAAAGCATAATACCTTTGCAGCAACCTCCCGAAATTTCAGGCTGATCGGAGTAAAGAGAAGCGAGTTATACGAATTTTACTAAAACAGTTATGGTGATATCACTTATAGCCAAAGCAGCCTTGCACTAGGAGGTGTTTCGGCTCACTCGGCATTTGACAGTTTCGTTGTTTTACATTCGATTTTCCTAATTTTTCGTGCCTAGAAAGCATAATACTTTTGCAGCAACCTCCCGAAATTTCAGGCTGATCGGAGTAAAGAGAAGCGAGTTATACGAATTTTACTAAAACAGTTATGGTGATATCACTTATAGCCAAAGCAGCCTTGCACTAGGAGGTGTTTCGGCTCACTCGGCATTTGACAGTTTCGTTGTTTTACATTCGATTTTCCTAATTTTTCGTGCCTAGAAAGCATAATACTTTTGCAGCAACCTCCCGAAATTTCAGGCTGATCGGAGTAAAGAGAAGCGAGTTATACGAATTTTACTAAAACAGTTATGGTGATATCACTTATAGCCAAAGCAGCCTCACTCGGCATTTGACAGTTTCGTTGTTTTACATTCGATTTTCCTAATTTTTCGTGCCTAGAAAGCATAATACTTTTGCAGCAACCTCCCGAAATTTCAGGCTGATCGGAGTAAAGAGAAGCGAGTTATACGAATTTTACTAAAACAGTTATGGTGATATCACTTATAGCCAAAGCAGCCTTGCACTAGGAGGTGTTTCGGCTCACTCGGCATTTGACAGTTTCGTTGTTTTACATTCGATTTTCCTAATTTTTCGTGCCTAGAAAGCATAATACTTTTGCAGCAACCTCCCGAAATTTCAGGCTGATCGGAGTAAAGAGAAGCGAGTTATACGAATTTTACTAAAACAGTTATGGTGATATCACTTATAGCCAAAGCAGCCTTGCACTAGGAGGTGTTTCGGCTCACTCGGCATTTGACAGTTTCGTTGTTTTACATTCGATTTTCCTAATTTTTCGTGCCTAGAAAGCATAATACCTTTGCAGCAACCTCCCGAAATTTCAGGCTGATCGGAGTAAAGAGAAGCGAGTTATACGAATTTTACTAAAACAGTTATGGTGATATCACTTATAGCCAAAGCAGCCTTGCACTAGGAGGTGTTTCGGCTCACTCGGCATTTGACAGTTTCGTTGTTTTACATTCGATTTTCCTAATTTTTCGTGCCTAGAAAGCATAATACCTTTGCAGCAACCTCCCGAAATTTCAGGCTGATCGGAGTAAAGAGAAGCGAGTTATACGAATTTTACTAAAACAGTTATGGTGATATCACTTATAGCCAAAGCAGCCTTGCACTAGGAGGTGTTTCGGCTCACTCGGCATTTGACAGTTTCGTTGTTTTACATTCGATTTTCCTAATTTTTCGTGCCTAGAAAGCATAATACTTTTGCAGCAACCTCCCGAAATTTCAGGCTGATCGGAGTAAAGAGAAGCGAGTTATACGAATTTTACTAAAACAGTTATGGTGATATCACTTATAGCCAAAGCAGCCTTGCACTAGGAGGTGTTTCGGCTCACTCGGCATTTGACAGTTTCGTTGTTTTACATTCGATTTTCCTAATTTTTCGTGCCTAGAAAGCATAATACCTTTGCAGCAACCTCCCGAAATTTCAGGCTGATCGGAGTAAAGAGAAGCGAGTTATACGAATTTTACTAAAACAGTTATGGTGATATCACTTATAGCCAAAGCAGCCTTGCACTAGGAGGTGTTTCGGCTCACTCGGCATTTGACAGTTTCGTTGTTTTACATTCGATTTTCCTAATTTTTCGTGCCTAGAAAGCATAATACTTTTGCAGCAACCTCCCGAAATTTCAGGCTGATCGGAGTAAAGAGAAGCGAGTTTTACGAATTTTACTAAAACAGTTATGGTGATATCACTTATAGCCAAAGCAGCCTTGCACTAGGGTGTTTCGGCTCACTCGGCATTTGACAGTTTCGTTGTTTTACATTCGATTTTCCTAATTTTTCGTGCCTAGAAAGCATAATACCTTTGCAGCAACCTCCCGAAATTTCAGGCTGATCGGAGTAAAGAGAAGCGAGTTATACGAATTTTACTAAAACAGTTATGGTGATATCACTTATAGCCAAAGCAGCCTTGCACTAGGAGGTGTTTCGGCTCACTCGGCATTTGACAGTTTCGTTGTTTTACATTCGATTTTCCTAATTTTTCGTGCCTAGAAAGCATAATACTTTTGCAGCAACCTCCCGAAATTTCAGGCTGATCGGAGTAAAGAGAAGCGAGTTATACGAATTTTACTAAAACAGTTATGGTGATATCACTTATAGCCAAAGCAGCCTTGCACTAGGAGGTGTTTCGGCTCACTCGGCATTTGACAGTTTCGTTGTTTTACATTCGATTTTCCTAATTTTTCGTGCCTAGAAAGCATAATACTTTTGCAGCAACCTCCCGAAATTTCAGGCTGATCGGAGTAAAGAGAAGCGAGTTTTACGAATTTTACTAAAACAGTTATGGTGATATCACTTATAGCCAAAGCAGCCTTGCACTAGGAGGTGTTTCGGCTCACTCGGCATTTGACAGTTTCGTTGTTTTACATTCGATTTTCCTAATTTTTCGTGCCTAGAAAGCATAATACTTTTGCAGCAACCTCCCGAAATTTCAGGCTGATCGGAGTAAAGAGAAGCGAGTTATACGAATTTTACTAAAACAGTTATGGTGATATCACTTATAGCCAAAGCACTCACTCGGCATTTGACAGTTTCGTTGTTTTACATTCGATTTTCCTAATTTTTCGTGCCTAGAAAGCATAATACTTTTGCAGCAACCTCCCGAAATTTCAGGCTGATCGGAGTAAAGAGAAGCGAGTTATACGAATTTTACTAAAACAGTTATGGTGATATCACTTATAGCCAAAGCAGCCTTGCACTAGGAGGTGTTTCGGCTCACTCGGCATTTGACAGTTTCGTTGTTTTACATTCGATTTTCCTAATTTTTCGTGCCTAGAAAGCATAATACTTTTGCAGCAACCTCCCGAAATTTCAGGCTGATCGGAGTAAAGAGAAGCGAGTTATACGAATTTTACTAAAACAGTTATGGTGATATCACTTATAGCCAAAGCAGCCTTGCACTAGGAGGTGTTTCGGCTCACTCGGCATTTGACAGTTTCGTTGTTTTACATTCGATTTTCCTAATTTTTCGTGCCTAGAAAGCATAATACTTTTGCAGCAACCTCCCGAAATTTCAGGCTGATCGGAGTAAAGAGAAGCGAGTTATACGAATTTTACTAAAACAGTTATGGTGATATCACTTATAGCCAAAGCAGCCTTGCACTAGGAGGTGTTTCGGCTCACTCGGCATTTGACAGTTTCGTTGTTTTACATTCGATTTTCCTAATTTTTCGTGCCTAGAAAGCATAATACTTTTGCAGCAACCTCCCGAAATTTCAGGCTGATCGGAGTAAAGAGAAGCGAGTTATACGAATTTTACTAAAACAGTTATGGTGATATCACTTATAGCCAAAGCAGCCTTGCACTAGGAGGTGTTCGACTCACTCGGCATTTGACAGTTTCGTTGTTTTACATTCGATTTTCCTAATTTTACGTGCTTAGAAAGCATAATACCTTTGCAGCAACCTCCCGAAATTTCAGGCTGATCGGAGTAAAGAGAAGCGAGTTATACGAATTTTACTAAAACAGTTATGGTGATATCACTTATAGCCAAAGCAGCCTTGCACTAGGAGGTGTTTCGGCTCACTCGGCATTTGACAGTTTCGTTGTTTTACATTCGATTTTCCTAATTTTTCGTGCCTAGAAAGCATAATACTTTTGCAGCAACCTCCCGAAATTTCAGGCTGATCGGAGTAAAGAGAAGCGAGTTATACGAATTTTACTAAAACAGTTATGGTGATATCACTTATAGCCAAAGCAGCCTTGCACTAGGAGGTGTTTCGGCTCACTCGGCATTTGACAGTTTCGTTGTTTTACATTCGATTTTCCTAATTTTTCGTGCCTAGAAAGCATAATACTTTTGCAGCAACCTCCCGAAATTTCAGGCTGATCGGAGTAAAGAGAAGCGAGTTTTACGAATTTTACTAAAACAGTTATGGTGATATCACTTATAGCCAAAGCAGCCTTGCACTAGGAGGTGTTTCGGCTCACTCGGCATTTGACAGTTTCGTTGTTTTACATTCGATTTTCCTAATTTTTCGTGCCTAGAAAGCATAATACCTTTGCAGCAACCTCCCGAAATTTCAGGCTGATCGGAGTAAAGAGAAGCGAGTTATACGAATTTTACTAAAACAGTTATGGTGATATCACTTATAGCCAAAGCAGCCTTGCACTAGAGGTGTTTCGGCTCACTCGGCATTTGACAGTTTCGTTGTTTTACATTCGATTTTCCTAATTTTTCGTGCCTAGAAAGCATAATACTTTTGCAGCAACCTCCCGAAATTTCAGGCTGATCGGAGTAAAGAGAAGCGAGTTATACGAATTTTACTAAAACAGTTATGGTGATATCACTTATAGCCAAAGCACTCACTCGGCATTTGACAGTTTCGTTGTTTTACATTCGATTTTCCTAATTTTTCGTGCCTAGAAAGCATAATACCTTTGCAGCAACCTCCCGAAATTTCAGGCTGATCGGAGTAAAGAGAAGCGAGTTATACGAATTTTACTAAAACAGTTATGGTGATATCACTTATAGCCAAAGCAGCCTTGCACTAGGAGGTGTTTCGGCTCACTCGGCATTTGACAGTTTCGTTGTTTTACATTCGATTTTCCTAATTTTTCGTGCCTAGAAAGCATAATACTTTTGCAGCAACCTCCCGAAATTTCAGGCTGATCGGAGTAAAGAGAAGCGAGTTATACGAATTTTACTAAAACAGTTATGGTGATATCACTTATAGCCAAAGCAGCCTTGCACTAGGAGGTGTTTCGGCTCACTCGGCATTTGACAGTTTCGTTGTTTTACATTCGATTTTCCTAATTTTTCGTGCCTAGAAAGCATAATACTTTTGCAGCAACCTCCCGAAATTTCAGGCTGATCGGAGTAAAGAGAAGCGAGTTATACGAATTTTACTAAAACAGTTATGGTGATATCACTTATAGCCAAAGCACTCACTCGGCATTTGACAGTTTCGTTGTTTTACATTCGATTTTCCTAATTTTTCGTGCCTAGAAAGCATAATACTTTTGCAGCAACCTCCCGAAATTTCAGGCTGATCGGAGTAAAGAGAAGCGAGTTATACGAATTTTACTAAAACAGTTATGGTGATATCACTTATAGCCAAAGCAGCCTTGCACTAGGAGGTGTTTCGGCTCACTCGGCATTTGACAGTTTCGTTGTTTTACATTCGATTTTCCTAATTTTTCGTGCCTAGAAAGCATAATACATTTGCAGCAACCTCCCGAAATTTCAGGCTGATCGGAGTAAAGAGAAGCGAGTTATACGAATTTTACTAAAACAGTTATGGTGATATCACTTATAGCCAAAGCAGCCTTGCACTAGGAGGTGTTTCGGCTCACTCGGCATTTGACAGTTTCGTTGTTTTACATTCGATTTTCCTAATTTTTCGTGCCTAGAAAGCATAATACTTTTGCAGCAACCTCCCGAAATTTCAGGCTGATCGGAGTAAAGAGAAGCGAGTTTTACGAATTTTACTAAAACAGTTATGGTGATATCACTTATAGCCAAAGCAGCCTTGCACTAGGAGGTGTTTCGGCTCACTCGGCATTTGACAGTTTCGTTGTTTTACATTCGATTTTCCTAATTTTTCGTGCCTAGAAAGCATAATACTTTTGCAGCAACCTCCCGAAATTTCAGACTGATCGGAGTAAAGGGAAGCGAGTTATACGAATTTTACTAAAAAAGTTATGGTGATATCACTTATAGCCAAAGCGCTCACTCGGCATTTGACAGTTTCGTTGTTTTACATTCGATTTTCCTAATTTTTCGTGCCTAGAAAGCATAATACATTTGCAGCAACCTCCCGAAATGTCAGGCTGATCGGAGTAAAGAGAAGCGAGTTATACGAATTTTACTAAAACAGTTATGGTGATATCACTTATAGCCAAAGCACTCACTCGGCATTTGACAGTTTCGTTGTTTTACATTCGATTTTCCTAATTTTTCGTGCCTAGAAAGCATAATACCTTTGCAGCAACCTCCCGAAATTTCAGGCTGATCGGAGTAAAGAGAAGCGAGTTATACGAATTTTACTAAAACAGTTATGGTGATATCACTTATAGCCAAAGCAGCCTTGCACTAGGAGGTGTTTCGGCTCACTCGGCATTTGACAGTTTCGTTGTTTTACATTCGATTTTCCTAATTTTTCGTGCCTAGAAAGCATAATACTTTTGCAGCAACCTCCCGAAATTTCAGGCTGATCGGAGTAAAGAGAAGCGAGTTATACGAATTTTACTAAAACAGTTATGGTGATATCACTTATAGCCAGCAGCCGCACTAGAGGTTTCACTCACTCGGCATTTGACAGTTTCGTTGTTTTACATTCGATTTTCCTAATTTTTCGTGCCTAGAAAGCATAATACTTTTGCAGCAACCTCCCGAAATTTCAGGCTGATCGGAGTAAAGAGAAGCGAGTTATACGAATTTTACTAAAACAGTTATGGTGATATCACTTATAGCCAAAGCAGCCTTGCACTAGGAGGTGTTTCGGCTCACTCGGCATTTGACAGTTTCGTTGTTTTACATTCGATTTTCCTAATTTTTCGTGCCTAGAAAGCATAATACTTTTGCAGCAACCTCCCGAAATTTCAGGCTGATCGGAGTAAAGAGAAGCGAGTTATACGAATTTTACTAAAACAGTTATGGTGATATCACTTATAGCCAAAGCAGCCTTGCACTAGGAGGTGTTTCGGCTCACTCGGCATTTGACAGTTTCGTTGTTTTACATTCGATTTTCCTAATTTTTCGTGCCTAGAAAGCATAATACTTTTGCAGCAACCTCCCGAAATTTCAGGCTGATCGGAGTAAAGAGAAGCGAGTTATACGAATTTTACTAAAACAGTTATGGTGATATCACTTATAGCCAAAGCAGCCTTGCACTAGGAGGTGTTTCGGCTCACTCGGCATTTGACAGTTTCGTTGTTTTACATTCGATTTTCCTAATTTTTCGTGCCTAGAAAGCATAATACTTTTGCAGCAACCTCCCGAAATTTCAGGCTGATCGGAGTAAAGAGAAGCGAGTTATACGAATTTTACTAAAACAGTTATGGTGATATCACTTATAGCCAAAGCACTCACTCGGCATTTGACAGTTTCGTTGTTTTACATTCGATTTTCCTAATTTTTCGTGCCTAGAAAGCATAATACCTTTGCAGCAACCTCCCGAAATTTCAGGCTGATCGGAGTAAAGAGAAGCGAGTTATACGAATTTTACTAAAACAGTTATGGTGATATCACTTATAGCCAAAGCAGCCTTGCACTAGGAGGTGTTTCGGCTCACTCGGCATTTGACAGTTTCGTTGTTTTACATTCGATTTTCCTAATTTTTCGTGCCTAGAAAGCATAATACTTTTGCAGCAACCTCCCGAAATTTCAGGCTGATCGGAGTAAAGAGAAGCGAGTTATACGAATTTTACTAAAACAGTTATGGTGATATCACTTATAGCCAAAGCACTCACTCGGCATTTGACAGTTTCGTTGTTTTACATTCGATTTTCCTAATTTTTCGTGCCTAGAAAGCATAATACCTTTGCAGCAACCTCCCGAAATTTCAGGCTGATCGGAGTAAAGAGAAGCGAGTTATACGAATTTTACTAAAACAGTTATGGTGATATCACTTATAGCCAAAGCAGCCTTGCACTAGGAGGTGTTTCGGCTCACTCGGCATTTGACAGTTTCGTTGTTTTACATTCGATTTTCCTAATTTTTCGTGCCTAGAAAGCATAATACTTTTGCAGCAACCTCCCGAAATTTCAGGCTGATCGGAGTAAAGAGAAGCGAGTTATACGAATTTTACTAAAACAGTTATGGTGATATCACTTATAGCCAAAGCAGCCTTGCACTAGGAGGTGTTTCGGCTCACTCGGCATTTGACAGTTTCGTTGTTTTACATTCGATTTTCCTAATTTTTCGTGCCTAGAAAGCATAATACTTTTGCAGCAACCTCCCGAAATTTCAGGCTGATCGGAGTAAAGAGAAGCGAGTTATACGAATTTTACTAAAACAGTTATGGTGATATCACTTATAGCCAAAGCAGCCTTGCACTAGGAGGTGTTTCGGCTCACTCGGCATTTGACAGTTTCGTTGTTTTACATTCGATTTTCCTAATTTTTCGTGCCTAGAAAGCATAATACTTTTGCAGCAACCTCCCGAAATTTCAGGCTGATCGGAGTAAAGAGAAGCGAGTTATACGAATTTTACTAAAACAGTTATGGTGATATCACTTATAGCCAAAGCAGCCTTGCACTAGGAGGTGTTTCGGCTCACTCGGCATTTGACAGTTTCGTTGTTTTACATTCGATTTTCCTAATTTTTCGTGCCTAGAAAGCATAATACTTTTGCAGCAACCTCCCGAAATTTCAGGCTGATCGGAGTAAAGAGAAGCGAGTTATACGAATTTTACTAAAACAGTTATGGTGATATCACTTATAGCCAAAGCAGCCTTGCACTAGGAGGTGTTTCGGCTCACTCGGCATTTGACAGTTTCGTTGTTTTACATTCGATTTTCCTAATTTTTCGTGCCTAGAAAGCATAATACTTTTGCAGCAACCTCCCGAAATTTCAGGCTGATCGGAGTAAAGAGAAGCGAGTTATACGAATTTTACTAAAACAGTTATGGTGATATCACTTATAGCCAAAGCAGCCTTGCACTAGGAGGTGTTTCGGCTCACTCGGCATTTGACAGTTTCGTTGTTTTACATTCGATTTTCCTAATTTTTCGTGCCTAGAAAGCATAATACTTTTGCAGCAACCTCCCGAAATTTCAGGCTGATCGGAGTAAAGAGAAGCGAGTTTTACGAATTTTACTAAAACAGTTATGGTGATATCACTTATAGCCAAAGCAGCCTTGCACTAGGAGGTGTTTCGGCTCACTCGGCATTTGACAGTTTCGTTGTTTTACATTCGATTTTCCTAATTTTTCGTGCCTAGAAAGCATAATACTTTTGCAGCAACCTCCCGAAATTTCAGGCTGATCGGAGTAAAGAGAAGCGAGTTATACGAATTTTACTAAAACAGTTATGGTGATATCACTTATAGCCAAAGCAGCCTTGCACTAGGAGGTGTTTCGGCTCACTCGGCATTTGACAGTTTCGTTGTTTTACATTCGATTTTCCTAATTTTTCGTGCCTAGAAAGCATAATACTTTTGCAGCAACCTCCCGAAATTTCAGGCTGATCGGAGTAAAGAGAAGCGAGTTATACGAATTTTACTAAAACAGTTATGGTGATATCACTTATAGCCAAAGCAGCCTTGCACTAGGAGGTGTTTCGGCTCACTCGGCATTTGACAGTTTCGTTGTTTTACATTCGATTTTCCTAATTTTTCGTGCCTAGAAAGCATAATACTTTTGCAGCAACCTCCCGAAATTTCAGGCTGATCGGAGTAAAGAGAAGCGAGTTATACGAATTTTACTAAAACAGTTATGGTGATATCACTTATAGCCAAAGCAGCCTTGCACTAGGAGGTGTTTCGGCTCACTCGGCATTTGACAGTTTCGTTGTTTTACATTCGATTTTCCTAATTTTTCGTGCCTAGAAAGCATAATACTTTTGCAGCAACCTCCCGAAATTTCAGGCTGATCGGAGTAAAGAGAAGCGAGTTTTACGAATTTTACTAAAACAGTTATGGTGATATCACTTATAGCCAAAGCAGCCTTGCACTAGGAGGTGTTTCGGCTCACTCGGCATTTGACAGTTTCGTTGTTTTACATTCGATTTTCCTAATTTTTCGTGCCTAGAAAGCATAATACTTTTGCAGCAACCTCCCGAAATTTCAGGCTGATCGGAGTAAAGAGAAGCGAGTTATACGAATTTTACTAAAACAGTTATGGTGATATCACTTATAGCCAAAGCAGCCTCACTCGGCATTTGACAGTTTCGTTGTTTTACATTCGATTTTCCTAATTTTTCGTGCCTAGAAAGCATAATACTTTTGCAGCAACCTCCCGAAATTTCAGGCTGATCGGAGTAAAGAGAAGCGAGTTATACGAATTTTACTAAAACAGTTATGGTGATATCACTTATAGCCAAAGCAGCCTTGCACTAGGAGGTGTTTCGGCTCACTCGGCATTTGACAGTTTCGTTGTTTTACATTCGATTTTCCTAATTTTTCGTGCCTAGAAAGCATAATACTTTTGCAGCAACCTCCCGAAATTTCAGGCTGATCGGAGTAAAGAGAAGCGAGTTATACGAATTTTACTAAAACAGTTATGGTGATATCACTTATAGCCAAAGCAGCCTTGCACTAGGAGGTGTTTCGGCTCACTCGGCATTTGACAGTTTCGTTGTTTTACATTCGATTTTCCTAATTTTTCGTGCCTAGAAAGCATAATACTTTTGCAGCAACCTCCCGAAATTTCAGGCTGATCGGAGTAAAGAGAAGCGAGTTTTACGAATTTTACTAAAACAGTTATGGTGATATCACTTATAGCCAAAGCAGCCTTGCACTAGGAGGTGTTTCGGCTCACTCGGCATTTGACAGTTTCGTTGTTTTACATTCGATTTTCCTAATTTTTCGTGCCTAGAAAGCATAATACTTTTGCAGCAACCTCCCGAAATTTCAGGCTGATCGGAGTAAAGAGAAGCGAGTTATACGAATTTTACTAAAACAGTTATGGTGATATCACTTATAGCCAAAGCAGCCTTGCACTAGGAGGTGTTTCGGCTCACTCGGCATTTGACAGTTTCGTTGTTTTACATTCGATTTTCCTAATTTTTCGTGCCTAGAAAGCATAATACTTTTGCAGCAACCTCCCGAAATTTCAGGCTGATCGGAGTAAAGAGAAGCGAGTTATACGAATTTTACTAAAACAGTTATGGTGATATCACTTATAGCCAAAGCAGCCTTGCACTAGGAGGTGTTTCGGCTCACTCGGCATTTGACAGTTTCGTTGTTTTACATTCGATTTTCCTAATTTTTCGTGCCTAGAAAGCATAATACTTTTGCAGCAACCTCCCGAAATTTCAGGCTGATCGGAGTAAAGAGAAGCGAGTTATACGAATTTTACTAAAACAGTTATGGTGATATCACTTATAGCCAAAGCAGCCTTGCACTAGAGGTGTTTCGGCTCACTCGGCATTTGACAGTTTCGTTGTTTTACATTCGATTTTCCTAATTTTTCGTGCCTAGAAAGCATAATACTTTTGCAGCAACCTCCCGAAATTTCAGGCTGATCGGAGTAAAGAGAAGCGAGTTTTACGAATTTTACTAAAACAGTTATGGTGATATCACTTATAGCCAAAGCAGCCTTGCACTAGGAGGTGTTTCGGCTCACTCGGCATTTGACAGTTTGGTTGTTTTACATTCGATTTTCCTAATTTTTCGTGCCTAGAAAGCATAATACTTTTGCAGCAACCTCCCGAAATTTCAGGCTGATCGGAGTAAAGAGAAGCGAGTTATACGAATTTTACTAAAACAGTTATGGTGATATCACTTATAGCCAAAGCAGCCTTGCACTAGGAGGTGTTTCGGCTCACTCGGCATTTGACAGTTTCGTTGTTTTACATTCGATTTTCCTAATTTTTCGTGCCTAGAAAGCATAATACTTTTGCAGCAACCTCCCGAAATTTCAGGCTGATCGGAGTAAAGAGAAGCGAGTTATACGAATTTTACTAAAACAGTTATGGTGATATCACTTATAGCCAAAGCAGCCTTGCACTAGGAGGTGTTTCGGCTCACTCGGCATTTGACAGTTTCGTTGTTTTACATTCGATTTTCCTAATTTTTCGTGCCTAGAAAGCATAATACTTTTGCAGCAACCTCCCGAAATTTCAGGCTGATCGGAGTAAAGAGAAGCGAGTTATACGAATTTTACTAAAACAGTTATGGTGATATCACTTATAGCCAAAGCAGCCTTGCACTAGGAGGTGTTTCGGCTCACTCGGCATTTGACAGTTTCGTTGTTTTACATTCGATTTTCCTAATTTTTCGTGCCTAGAAAGCATAATACTTTTGCAGCAACCTCCCGAAATTTCAGGCTGATCGGAGTAAAGAGAAGCGAGTTTTACGAATTTTACTAAAACAGTTATGGTGATATCACTTATAGCCAAAGCAGCCTTGCACTAGGAGTTTCGCTCACTCGGCATTTGACAGTTTCGTTGTTTTACATTCGATTTTCCTAATTTTTCGTGCCTAGAAAGCATAATACTTTTGCAGCAACCTCCCGAAATTTCAGGCTGATCGGAGTAAAGAGAAGCGAGTTATACGAATTTTACTAAAACAGTTATGGTGATATCACTTATAGCCAAAGCACTCACTCGGCATTTGACAGTTTCGTTGTTTTACATTCGATTTTCCTAATTTTTCGTGCCTAGAAAGCATAATACTTTTGCAGCAACCTCCCGAAATTTCAGGCTGATCGGAGTAAAGAGAAGCGAGTTATACGAATTTTACTAAAACAGTTATGGTGATATCACTTATAGCCAAAGCAGCCTTGCACTAGGAGGTGTTTCGGCTCACTCGGCATTTGACAGTTTCGTTGTTTTACATTCGATTTTCCTAATTTTTCGTGCCTAGAAAGCATAATACTTTTGCAGCAACCTCCCGAAATTTCAGGCTGATCGGAGTAAAGAGAAGCGAGTTTTACGAATTTTACTAAAACAGTTATGGTGATATCACTTATAGCCAAAGCAGCCTTGCACTAGGAGGTGTTTCGGCTCACTCGGCATTTGACAGTTTCGTTGTTTTACATTCGATTTTCCTAATTTTTCGTGCCTAGAAAGCATAATACTTTTGCAGCAACCTCCCGAAATTTCAGGCTGATCGGAGTAAAGAGAAGCGAGTTATACGAATTTTACTAAAACAGTTATGGTGATATCACTTATAGCCAAAGCAGCCTTGCACTAGGAGGTGTTTCGGCTCACTCGGCATTTGACAGTTTCGTTGTTTTACATTCGATTTTCCTAATTTTTCGTGCCTAGAAAGCATAATACTTTTGCAGCAACCTCCCGAAATTTCAGGCTGATCGGAGTAAAGAGAAGCGAGTTATACGAATTTTACTAAAACAGTTATGGTGATATCACTTATAGCCAAAGCAGCCTTGCACTAGGAGGTGTTTCGGCTCACTCGGCATTTGACAGTTTCGTTGTTTTACATTCGATTTTCCTAATTTTTCGTGCCTAGAAAGCATAATACTTTTGCAGCAACCTCCCGAAATTTCAGGCTGATCGGAGTAAAGAGAAGCGAGTTATACGAATTTTACTAAAACAGTTATGGTGATATCACTTATAGCCAAAGCAGCCTTGCACTAGGAGGTGTTTCGGCTCACTCGGCATTTGACAGTTTCGTTGTTTTACATTCGATTTTCCTAATTTTTCGTGCCTAGAAAGCATAATACTTTTGCAGCAACCTCCCGAAATTTCAGGCTGATCGGAGTAAAGAGAAGCGAGTTATACGAATTTTACTAAAACAGTTATGGTGATATCACTTATAGCCAAAGCAGCTCACTCGGCATTTGACAGTTTCGTTGTTTTACATTCGATTTTCCTAATTTTTCGTGCCTAGAAAGCATAATACCTTTGCAGCAACCTCCCGAAATTTCAGGCTGATCGGAGTAAAGAGAAGCGAGTTATACGAATTTTACTAAAACAGTTATGGTGATATCACTTATAGCCAAAGCAGCCTTGCACTAGGAGGTGTTTCGGCTCACTCGGCATTTGACAGTTTCGTTGTTTTACATTCGATTTTCCTAATTTTTCGTGCCTAGAAAGCATAATACTTTTGCAGCAACCTCCCGAAATTTCAGGCTGATCGGAGTAAAGAGAAGCGAGTTATACGAATTTTACTAAAACAGTTATGGTGATATCACTTATAGCCAAAGCAGCCTTGCACTAGGAGGTGTTTCGGCTCACTCGGCATTTGACAGTTTCGTTGTTTTACATTCGATTTTCCTAATTTTTCGTGCCTAGAAAGCATAATACTTTTGCAGCAACCTCCCGAAATTTCAGGCTGATCGGAGTAAAGAGAAGCGAGTTATACGAATTTTACTAAAACAGTTATGGTGATATCACTTATAGCCAAAGCAGCCTTGCACTAGGAGGTGTTTCGGCTCACTCGGCATTTGACAGTTTCGTTGTTTTACATTCGATTTTCCTAATTTTTCGTGCCTAGAAAGCATAATACTTTTGCAGCAACCTCCCGAAATTTCAGGCTGATCGGAGTAAAGAGAAGCGAGTTTTACGAATTTTACTAAAACAGTTATGGTGATATCACTTATAGCCAAAGCAGCCTTGCACTAGGAGGTGTTTCGGCTCACTCGGCATTTGACAGTTTCGTTGTTTTACATTCGATTTTCCTAATCTTTCGTGCCTAGAAAGCATAATACTTTTGCAGCAACCTCCCGAAATTTCAGGCTGATCGGAGTAAAGAGAAGCGAGTTATACGAATTTTACTAAAACAGTTATGGTGATATCACTTATAGCCAAAGCACTCACTCGGCATTTGACAGTTTCGTTGTTTTACATTCGATTTTCCTAATTTTTCGTGCCTAGAAAGCATAATACTTTTGCAGCAACCTCCCGAAATTTCAGGCTGATCGGAGTAAAGAGAAGCGAGTTATACGAATTTTACTAAAACAGTTATGGTGATATCACTTATAGCCAAAGCAGCCTTGCACTAGGAGGTGTTTCGGCTCACTCGGCATTTGACAGTTTCGTTGTTTTACATTCGATTTTCCTAATTTTTCGTGCCTAGAAAGCATAATACTTTTGCAGCAACCTCCCGAAATTTCAGGCTGATCGGAGTAAAGAGAAGCGAGTTATACGAATTTTACTAAAACAGTTATGGTGATATCACTTATAGCCAAAGCACTCACTCGGCATTTGACAGTTTCGTTGTTTTACATTCGATTTTCCTAATTTTTCGTGCCTAGAAAGCATAATACCTTTGCAGCAACCTCCCGAAATTTCAGGCTGATCGGAGTAAAGAGAAGCGAGTTATACGAATTTTACTAAAACAGTTATGGTGATATCACTTATAGCCAAAGCAGCCTTGCACTAGGAGGTGTTTCGGCTCACTCGGCATTTGACAGTTTGGTTGTTTTACATTCGATTTTCCTAATTTTTCGTGCCTAGAAAGCATAATACTTTTGCAGCAACCTCCCGAAATTTCAGGCTGATCGGAGTAAAGAGAAGCGAGTTATACGAATTTTACTAAAACAGTTATGGTGATATCACTTATAGCCAAAGCAGCCTTGCACTAGGAGGTGTTTCGGCTCACTCGGCATTTGACAGTTTCGTTGTTTTACATTCGATTTTCCTAATTTTTCGTGCCTAGAAAGCATAATACTTTTGCAGCAACCTCCCGAAATTTCAGGCTGATCGGAGTAAAGAGAAGCGAGTTATACGAATTTTACTAAAACAGTTATGGTGATATCACTTATAGCCAAAGCAGCCTTGCACTAGGAGGTGTTTCGGCTCACTCGGCATTTGACAGTTTCGTTGTTTTACATTCGATTTTCCTAATTTTTCGTGCCTAGAAAGCATAATACTTTTGCAGCAACCTCCCGAAATTTCAGGCTGATCGGAGTAAAGAGAAGCGAGTTATACGAATTTTACTAAAACAGTTATGGTGATATCACTTACAGCCAAAGCACTCACTCGGCATTTGACAGTTTCGTTGTTTTACATTCGATTTTCCTAATTTTTCGTGCCTAGAAAGCATAATACCTTTGCAGCAACCTCCCGAAATTTCAGGCTGATCGGAGTAAAGAGAAGCGAGTTATACGAATTTTACTAAAACAGTTATGGTGATATCACTTATAGCCAAAGCAGCCTTGCACTAGGAGGTGTTTCGGCTCACTCGGCATTTGACAGTTTCGTTGTTTTACATTCGATTTTCCTAATTTTTCGTGCCTAGAAAGCATAATACTTTTGCAGCAACCTCCCGAAATTTCAGGCTGATCGGAGTAAAGAGAAGCGAGTTATACGAATTTTACTAAAACAGTTATGGTGATATCACTTATAGCCAAAGCAGCCTTGCACTAGGAGGTGTTTCGGCTCACTCGGCATTTGACAGTTTCGTTGTTTTACATTCGATTTTCCTAATTTTTCGTGCCTAGAAAGCATAATACTTTTGCAGCAACCTCCCGAAATTTCAGGCTGATCGGAGTAAAGAGAAGCGAGTTATACGAATTTTACTAAAACAGTTATGGTGATATCACTTATAGCCAAAGCAGCTGACTTCACTCGGCATTTGACAGTTTCGTTGTTTTACATTCGATTTTCCTAATTTTTCGTGCCTAGAAAGCATAATACTTTTGCAGCAACCTCCCGAAATTTCAGGCTGATCGGAGTAAAGAGAAGCGAGTTATACGAATTTTACTAAAACAGTTATGGTGATATCACTTATAGCCAAAGCACTCACTCGGCATTTGACAGTTTCGTTGTTTTACATTCGATTTTCCTAATTTTTCGTGCCTAGAAAGCATAATACTTTTGCAGCAACCTCCCGAAATTTCAGGCTGATCGGAGTAAAGAGAAGCGAGTTATACGAATTTTACTAAAACAGTTATGGTGATATCACTTATAGCCAAAGCAGCCTTGCACTAGGAGGTGTTTCGGCTCACTCGGCATTTGACAGTTTGGTTGTTTTACATTCGATTTTCCTAATTTTTCGTGCCTAGAAAGCATAATACTTTTGCAGCAACCTCCCGAAATTTCAGGCTGATCGGAGTAAAGAGAAGCGAGTTATACGAATTTTACTAAAACAGTTATGGTGATATCACTTATAGCCAAAGCAGCCTTGCACTAGGAGGTGTTTCGGCTCACTCGGCATTTGACAGTTTCGTTGTTTTACATTCGATTTTCCTAATTTTTCGTGCCTAGAAAGCATAATACTTTTGCAGCAACCTCCCGAAATTTCAGGCTGATCGGAGTAAAGAGAAGCGAGTTATACGAATTTTACTAAAACAGTTATGGTGATATCACTTATAGCCAAAGCACTCACTCGGCATTTGACAGTTTCGTTGTTTTACATTCGATTTTCCTAATTTTTCGTGCCTAGAAAGCATAATACTTTTGCAGCAACCTCCCGAAATTTCAGGCTGATCGGAGTAAAGAGAAGCGAGTTTTACGAATTTTACTAAAACAGTTATGGTGATATCACTTATAGCCAAAGCAGCCTTGCACTAGGAGGTGTTTCGGCTCACTCGGCATTTGACAGTTTCGTTGTTTTACATTCGATTTTCCTAATTTTTCGTGCCTAGAAAGCATAATACTTTTGCAGCAACCTCCCGAAATTTCAGGCTGATCGGAGTAAAGAGAAGCGAGTTATACGAATTTTACTAAAACAGTTATGGTGATATCACTTATAGCCAAAGCACTCACTCGGCATTTGACAGTTTCGTTGTTTTACATTCGATTTTCCTAATTTTTCGTGCCTAGAAAGCATAATACTTTTGCAGCAACCTCCCGAAATTTCAGGCTGATCGGAGTAAAGAGAAGCGAGTTATACGAATTTTACTAAAACAGTTATGGTGATATCACTTATAGCCAAAGCAGCCTTGCACTAGGAGGTGTTTCGGCTCACTCGGCATTTGACAGTTTCGTTGTTTTACATTCGATTTTCCTAATTTTTCGTGCCTAGAAAGCATAATACTTTTGCAGCAACCTCCCGAAATTTCAGGCTGATCGGAGTAAAGAGAAGCGAGTTTTACGAATTTTACTAAAACAGTTATGGTGATATCACTTATAGCCAAAGCAGCCTTGCACTAGGAGGTGTTTCGGCTCACTCGGCATTTGACAGTTTCGTTGTTTTACATTCGATTTTCCTAATTTTTCGTGCCTAGAAAGCATAATACTTTTGCAGCAACCTCCCGAAATTTCAGGCTGATCGGAGTAAAGAGAAGCGAGTTTTACGAATTTTACTAAAACAGTTATGGTGATATCACTTATAGCCAAAGCAGCCTTGCACTAGGAGGTGTTTCGGCTCACTCGGCATTTGACAGTTTCGTTGTTTTACATTCGATTTTCCTAATTTTTCGTGCCTAGAAAGCATAATACTTTTGCAGCAACCTCCCGAAATTTCAGGCTGATCGGAGTAAAGAGAAGCGAGTTATACGAATTTTACTAAAACAGTTATGGTGATATCACTTATAGCCAAAGCAGCCTTGCACTAGGAGGTGTTTCGGCTCACTCGGCATTTGACAGTTTCGTTGTTTTACATTCGATTTTCCTAATTTTTCGTGCCTAGAAAGCATAATACTTTTGCAGCAACCTCCCGAAATTTCAGGCTGATCGGAGTAAAGAGAAGCGAGTTATACGAATTTTACTAAAACAGTTATGGTGATATCACTTATAGCCAAAGCACTCACTCGGCATTTGACAGTTTCGTTGTTTTACATTCGATTTTCCTAATTTTTCGTGCCTAGAAAGCATAATACTTTTGCAGCAACCTCCCGAAATTTCAGGCTGATCGGAGTAAAGAGAAGCGAGTTATACGAATTTTACTAAAACAGTTATGGTGATATCACTTATAGCCAAAGCAGCCTTGCACTAGGAGGTGTTTCGGCTCACTCGGCATTTGACAGTTTCGTTGTTTTACATTCGATTTTCCTAATTTTTCGTGCCTAGAAAGCATAATACTTTTGCAGCAACCTCCCGAAATTTCAGGCTGATCGGAGTAAAGAGAAGCGAGTTATACGAATTTTACTAAAACAGTTATGGTGATATCACTTATAGCCAAAGCAGCCTTGCACTGGGTGTTTCGGCTCAGCATTTGACAGTTTCGTTGTTTTACATTCGATTTTCCTAATTTTTCGTGCCTAGAAAGCATAATACTTTTGCAGCAACCTCCCGAAATTTCAGGCTGATCGGAGTAAAGAGAAGCGAGTTATACGAATTTTACTAAAACAGTTATGGTGATATCACTTATAGCCAAAGCAGCCTTGCACTAGGAGGTGTTTCGGCTCACTCGGCATTTGACAGTTTCGTTGTTTTACATTCGATTTTCCTAATTTTTCGTGCCTAGAAAGCATAATACTTTTGCAGCAACCTCCCGAAATTTCAGGCTGATCGGAGTAAAGAGAAGCGAGTTATACGAATTTTACTAAAACAGTTATGGTGATATCACTTATAGCCAAAGCAGCCTTGCACTAGGAGGTGTTTCGGCTCACTCGGCATTTGACAGTTTCGTTGTTTTACATTCGATTTTCCTAATTTTTCGTGCCTAGAAAGCATAATACTTTTGCAGCAACCTCCCGAAATTTCAGGCTGATCGGAGTAAAGAGAAGCGAGTTATACGAATTTTACTAAAACAGTTATGGTGATATCACTTATAGCCAAAGCAGCCTTGCACTAGGAGGTGTTTCGGCTCACTCGGCATTTGACAGTTTCGTTGTTTTACATTCGATTTTCCTAATTTTTCGTGCCTAGAAAGCATAATACTTTTGCAGCAACCTCCCGAAATTTCAGGCTGATCGGAGTAAAGAGAAGCGAGTTTTACGAATTTTACTAAAACAGTTATGGTGATATCACTTATAGCCAAAGCAGCCTTGCACTAGGAGGTGTTTCGGCTCACTCGGCATTTGACAGTTTCGTTGTTTTACATTCGATTTTCCTAATTTTTCGTGCCTAGAAAGCATAATACTTTTGCAGCAACCTCCCGAAATTTCAGGCTGATCGGAGTAAAGAGAAGCGAGTTATACGAATTTTACTAAAACAGTTATGGTGATATCACTTATAGCCAAAGCACTCACTCGGCATTTGACAGTTTCGTTGTTTTACATTCGATTTTCCTAATTTTTCGTGCCTAGAAAGCATAATACTTTTGCAGCAACCTCCCGAAATTTCAGGCTGATCGGAGTAAAGAGAAGCGAGTTATACGAATTTTACTAAAACAGTTATGGTGATATCACTTATAGCCAAAGCAGCCTTGCACTAGGAGGTGTTTCGGCTCACTCGGCATTTGACAGTTTCGTTGTTTTACATTCGATTTTCCTAATTTTTCGTGCCTAGAAAGCATAATACTTTTGCAGCAACCTCCCGAAATTTCAGGCTGATCGGAGTAAAGAGAAGCGAGTTATACGAATTTTACTAAAACAGTTATGGTGATATCACTTATAGCCAAAGCAGCCTTGCACTAGGAGGTGTTTCGGCTCACTCGGCATTTGACAGTTTCGTTGTTTTACATTCGATTTTCCTAATTTTTCGTGCCTAGAAAGCATAATACTTTTGCAGCAACCTCCCGAAATTTCAGGCTGATCGGAGTAAAGAGAAGCGAGTTATACGAATTTTACTAAAACAGTTATGGTGATATCACTTATAGCCAAAGCAGCCTTGCACTAGGAGGTGTTTCGGCTCACTCGGCATTTGACAGTTTCGTTGTTTTACATTCGATTTTCCTAATTTTTCGTGCCTAGAAAGCATAATACTTTTGCAGCAACCTCCCGAAATTTCAGGCTGATCGGAGTAAAGAGAAGCGAGTTATACGAATTTTACTAAAACAGTTATGGTGATATCACTTACAGCCAAAGCACTCACTCGGCATTTGACAGTTTCGTTGTTTTACATTCGATTTTCCTAATTTTACGTGCCTAGAAAGCATAATACCTTTGCAGCAACCTCCCGAAATTTCAGGCTGATCGGAGTAAAGAGAAGCGAGTTATACGAATTTTACTAAAACAGTTATGGTGATATCACTTATAGCCAAAGCAGCCTTGCACTAGGAGGTGTTTCGGCTCACTCGGCATTTGACAGTTTCGTTGTTTTACATTCGATTTTCCTAATTTTTCGTGCCTAGAAAGCATAATACCTTTGCAGCAACCTCCCGAAATTTCAGGCTGATCGGAGTAAAGAGAAGCGAGTTATACGAATTTTACTAAAACAGTTATGGTGATATCACTTATAGCCAAAGCAGCCTTGCACTAGGAGGTGTTTCGGCTCACTCGGCATTTGACAGTTTCGTTGTTTTACATTCGATTTTCCTAATTTTTCGTGCCTAGAAAGCATAATACTTTTGCAGCAACCTCCCGAAATTTCAGGCTGATCGGAGTAAAGAGAAGCGAGTTATACGAATTTTACTAAAACAGTTATGGTGATATCACTTACAGCCAAAGCACTCACTCGGCATTTGACAGTTTCGTTGTTTTACATTCGATTTTCCTAATTTTTCGTGCCTAGAAAGCATAATACTTTTGCAGCAACCTCCCGAAATTTCAGGCTGATCGGAGTAAAGAGAAGCGAGTTATACGAATTTTACTAAAACAGTTATGGTGATATCACTTACAGCCAAAGCACTCACTCGGCATTTGACAGTTTCGTTGTTTTACATTCGATTTTCCTAATTTTTCGTGCCTAGAAAGCATAATACTTTTGCAGCAACCTCCCGAAATTTCAGGCTGATCGGAGTAAAGAGAAGCGAGTTATACGAATTTTACTAAAACAGTTATGGTGATATCACTTATAGCCAAAGCAGCCTTGCACTAGGAGGTGTTTCGGCTCACTCGGCATTTGACAGTTTGGTTGTTTTACATTCGATTTTCCTAATTTTTCGTGCCTAGAAAGCATAATACTTTTGCAGCAACCTCCCGAAATTTCAGGCTGATCGGAGTAAAGAGAAGCGAGTTATACGAATTTTACTAAAACAGTTATGGTGATATCACTTATAGCCAAAGCAGCCTTGCACTAGGAGGTGTTTCGGCTCACTCGGCATTTGACAGTTTCGTTGTTTTACATTCGATTTTCCTAATTTTTCGTGCCTAGAAAGCATAATACTTTTGCAGCAACCTCCCGAAATTTCAGGCTGATCGGAGTAAAGAGAAGCGAGTTATACGAATTTTACTAAAACAGTTATGGTGATATCACTTATAGCCAAAGCAGCCTTGCACTAGGAGGTGTTTCGGCTCACTCGGCATTTGACAGTTTCGTTGTTTTACATTCGATTTTCCTAATTTTTCGTGCCTAGAAAGCATAATACTTTTGCAGCAACCTCCCGAAATTTCAGGCTGATCGGAGTAAAGAGAAGCGAGTTATACGAATTTTACTAAAACAGTTATGGTGATATCACTTATAGCCAAAGCAGCCTTGCACTAGGAGGTGTTTCGGCTCACTCGGCATTTGACAGTTTCGTTGTTTTACATTCGATTTTCCTAATTTTTCGTGCCTAGAAAGCATAATACTTTTGCAGCAACCTCCCGAAATTTCAGGCTGATCGGAGTAAAGAGAAGCGAGTTATACGAATTTTACTAAAACAGTTATGGTGATATCACTTATAGCCAAAGCAGCCTTGCACTAGGAGGTGTTTCGGCTCACTCGGCATTTGACAGTTTCGTTGTTTTACATTCGATTTTCCTAATTTTTCGTGCCTAGAAAGCATAATACTTTTGCAGCAACCTCCCGAAATTTCAGGCTGATCGGAGTAAAGAGAAGCGAGTTTTACGAATTTTACTAAAACAGTTATGGTGATATCACTTATAGCCAAAGCAGCCTTGCACTAGGAGGTGTTTCGGCTCACTCGGCATTTGACAGTTTCGTTGTTTTACATTCGATTTTCCTAATTTTTCGTGCCTAGAAAGCATAATACTTTTGCAGCAACCTCCCGAAATTTCAGGCTGATCGGAGTAAAGAGAAGCGAGTTATACGAATTTTACTAAAACAGTTATGGTGATATCACTTACAGCCAAAGCACTCACTCGGCATTTGACAGTTTCGTTGTTTTACATTCGATTTTCCTAATTTTTCGTGCCTAGAAAGCATAATACCTTTGCAGCAACCTCCCGAAATTTCAGGCTGATCGGAGTAAAGAGAAGCGAGTTATACGAATTTTACTAAAACAGTTATGGTGATATCACTTATAGCCAAAGCAGCCTTGCACTAGGAGGTGTTTCGGCTCACTCGGCATTTGACAGTTTCGTTGTTTTACATTCGATTTTCCTAATTTTTCGTGCCTAGAAAGCATAATACTTTTGCAGCAACCTCCCGAAATTTCAGGCTGATCGGAGTAAAGAGAAGCGAGTTATACGAATTTTACTAAAACAGTTATGGTGATATCACTTATAGCCAAAGCACTCACTCGGCATTTGACAGTTTCGTTGTTTTACATTCGATTTTCCTAATTTTTCGTGCCTAGAAAGCATAATACCTTTGCAGCAACCTCCCGAAATTTCAGGCTGATCGGAGTAAAGAGAAGCGAGTTTTACGAATTTTACTAAAACAGTTATGGTGATATCACTTATAGCCAAAGCAGCCTTGCACTAGGAGGTGTTTCGGCTCACTCGGCATTTGACAGTTTGGTTGTTTTACATTCGATTTTCCTAATTTTTCGTGCCTAGAAAGCATAATACCTTTGCAGCAACCTCCCGAAATTTCAGGCTGATCGGAGTAAAGAGAAGCGAGTTATACGAATTTTACTAAAACAGTTATGGTGATATCACTTATAGCCAAAGCAGCCTTGCACTAGGAGGTGTTTCGGCTCACTCGGCATTTGACAGTTTCGTTGTTTTACATTCGATTTTCCTAATTTTTCGTGCCTAGAAAGCATAATACTTTTGCAGCAACCTCCCGAAATTTCAGGCTGATCGGAGTAAAGAGAAGCGAGTTATACGAATTTTACTAAAACAGTTATGGTGATATCACTTATAGCCAAAGCAGCCTTGCACTAGGAGGTGTTTCGGCTCACTCGGCATTTGACAGTTTGGTTGTTTTACATTCGATTTTCCTAATTTTTCGTGCCTAGAAAGCATAATACTTTTGCAGCAACCTCCCGAAATTTCAGGCTGATCGGAGTAAAGAGAAGCGAGTTATACGAATTTTACTAAAACAGTTATGGTGATATCACTTATAGCCAAAGCAGCCTTGCACTAGGAGGTGTTTCGGCTCACTCGGCATTTGACAGTTTCGTTGTTTTACATTCGATTTTCCTAATTTTTCGTGCCTAGAAAGCATAATACTTTTGCAGCAACCTCCCGAAATTTCAGGCTGATCGGAGTAAAGAGAAGCGAGTTATACGAATTTTACTAAAACAGTTATGGTGATATCACTTATAGCCAAAGCAGCCTTGCACTAGGAGGTGTTTCGGCTCACTCGGCATTTGACAGTTTCGTTGTTTTACATTCGATTTTCCTAATTTTTCGTGCCTAGAAAGCATAATACTTTTGCAGCAACCTCCCGAAATTTCAGGCTGATCGGAGTAAAGAGAAGCGAGTTATACGAATTTTACTAAAACAGTTATGGTGATATCACTTATAGCCAAAGCACTCACTCGGCATTTGACAGTTTCGTTGTTTTACATTCGATTTTCCTAATTTTTCGTGCCTAGAAAGCATAATACTTTTGCAGCAACCTCCCGAAATTTCAGGCTGATCGGAGTAAAGAGAAGCGAGTTTTACGAATTTTACTAAAACAGTTATGGTGATATCACTTATAGCCAAAGCAGCCTTGCACTAGGAGGTGTTTCGGCTCACTCGGCATTTGACAGTTTCGTTGTTTTACATTCGATTTTCCTAATTTTTCGTGCCTAGAAAGCATAATACTTTTGCAGCAACCTCCCGAAATTTCAGGCTGATCGGAGTAAAGAGAAGCGAGTTATACGAATTTTACTAAAACAGTTATGGTGATATCACTTATAGCCAAAGCAGCCTTGCACGGATCGGCATTTGACAGTTTCGTTGTTTTACATTCGATTTTCCTAATTTTTCGTGCCTAGAAAGCATAATACCTTTGCAGCAACCTCCCGAAATTTCAGGCTGATCGGAGTAAAGAGAAGCGAGTTATACGAATTTTACTAAAACAGTTATGGTGATATCACTTATAGCCAAAGCAGCCTTGCACTAGGAGGTGTTTCGGCTCACTCGGCATTTGACAGTTTCGTTGTTTTACATTCGATTTTCCTAATTTTTCGTGCCTAGAAAGCATAATACTTTTGCAGCAACCTCCCGAAATTTCAGGCTGATCGGAGTAAAGAGAAGCGAGTTATACGAATTTTACTAAAACAGTTATGGTGATATCACTTATAGCCAAAGCAGCCTTGCACTAGGAGGTGTTTCGGCTCACTCGGCATTTGACAGTTTCGTTGTTTTACATTCGATTTTCCTAATTTTTCGTGCCTAGAAAGCATAATACTTTTGCAGCAACCTCCCGAAATTTCAGGCTGATCGGAGTAAAGAGAAGCGAGTTATACGAATTTTACTAAAACAGTTATGGTGATATCACTTATAGCCAAAGCAGCCTTGCACTAGGAGGTGTTTCGGCTCACTCGGCATTTGACAGTTTCGTTGTTTTACATTCGATTTTCCTAATTTTTCGTGCCTAGAAAGCATAATACTTTTGCAGCAACCTCCCGAAATTTCAGGCTGATCGGAGTAAAGAGAAGCGAGTTATACGAATTTTACTAAAACAGTTATGGTGATATCACTTATAGCCAAAGCAGCCTTGCACTAGGAGGTGTTTCGGCTCACTCGGCATTTGACAGTTTCGTTGTTTTACATTCGATTTTCCTAATTTTTCGTGCCTAGAAAGCATAATACTTTTGCAGCAACCTCCCGAAATTTCAGGCTGATCGGAGTAAAGAGAAGCGAGTTATACGAATTTTACTAAAACAGTTATGGTGATATCACTTATAGCCAAAGCAGCCTTGCACTAGGAGGTGTTTCGGCTCACTCCGCATTTGACAGTTTCGTTGTTTTACATTCGATTTTCCTAATTTTTCGTGCCTAGAAAGCATAATACCTTTGCAGCCACCTCCCGAAATTTCAGGCTGATCGGAGTAAAGAGAAGCGAGTTATACGAATTTTACTAAAACAGTTATGGTGATATCACTTATAGCCAAAGCAGCCTTGCACTAGGAGGTGTTTCGGCTCACTCGGCATTTGACAGTTTGGTTGTTTTACATTCGATTTTCCTAATTTTTCGTGCCTAGAAAGCATAATACTTTTGCAGCAACCTCCCGAAATTTCAGGCTGATCGGAGTAAAGAGAAGCGAGTTATACGAATTTTACTAAAACAGTTATGGTGATATCACTTATAGCCAAAGCAGCCTTGCACTAGGAGGTGTTTCGGCTCACTCGGCATTTGACAGTTTCGTTGTTTTACATTCGATTTTCCTAATTTTTCGTGCCTAGAAAGCATAATACCTTTGCAGCAACCTCCCGAAATTTCAGGCTGATCGGAGTAAAGAGAAGCGAGTTATACGAATTTTACTAAAACAGTTATGGTGATATCACTTATAGCCAAAGCAGCCTTGCACTAGGAGGTGTTTCGGCTCACTCGGCATTTGACAGTTTCGTTGTTTTACATTCGATTTTCCTAATTTTTCGTGCCTAGAAAGCATAATACTTTTGCAGCAACCTCCCGAAATTTCAGGCTGATCGGAGTAAAGAGAAGCGAGTTATACGAATTTTACTAAAACAGTTATGGTGATATCACTTATAGCCAAAGCAGCCTTGCACTAGGAGGTGTTTCGGCTCACTCGGCATTTGACAGTTTCGTTGTTTTACATTCGATTTTCCTAATTTTTCGTGCCTAGAAAGCATAATACTTTTGCAGCAACCTCCCGAAATTTCAGGCTGATCGGAGTAAAGAGAAGCGAGTTATACGAATTTTACTAAAACAGTTATGGTGATATCACTTATAGCCAAAGCAGCCTTGCACTAGGAGGTGTTTCGGCTCACTCGGCATTTGACAGTTTCGTTGTTTTACATTCGATTTTCCTAATTTTTCGTGCCTAGAAAGCATAATACTTTTGCAGCAACCTCCCGAAATTTCAGGCTGATCGGAGTAAAGAGAAGCGAGTTATACGAATTTTACTAAAACAGTTATGGTGATATCACTTATAGCCAAAGCAGCCTTGCACTAGGAGGTGTTTCGGCTCACTCGGCATTTGACAGTTTCGTTGTTTTACATTCGATTTTCCTAATTTTTCGTGCCTAGAAAGCATAATACTTTTGCAGCAACCTCCCGAAATTTCAGGCTGATCGGAGTAAAGAGAAGCGAGTTATACGAATTTTACTAAAACAGTTATGGTGATATCACTTATAGCCAAAGCAGCTCACTCGGCATTTGACAGTTTCGTTGTTTTACATTCGATTTTCCTAATTTTTCGTGCCTAGAAAGCATAATACTTTTGCAGCAACCTCCCGAAATTTCAGGCTGATCGGAGTAAAGAGAAGCGAGTTATACGAATTTTACTAAAACAGTTATGGTGATATCACTTATAGCCAAAGCAGCCTTGCACTCGGCATTTGACAGTTTCGTTGTTTTACATTCGATTTTCCTAATTTTTCGTGCCTAGAAAGCATAATACCTTTGCAGCAACCTCCCGAAATTTCAGGCTGATCGGAGTAAAGAGAAGCGAGTTTTACGAATTTTACTAAAACAGTTATGGTGATATCACTTATAGCCAAAGCAGCCTTGCACTAGGAGGTGTTTCGGCTCACTCGGCATTTGACAGTTTGGTTGTTTTACATTCGATTTTCCTAATTTTTCGTGCCTAGAAAGCATAATACTTTTGCAGCAACCTCCCGAAATTTCAGGCTGATCGGAGTAAAGAGAAGCGAGTTATACGAATTTTACTAAAACAGTTATGGTGATATCACTTATAGCCAAAGCAGCCTTGCACTAGGAGGTGTTTCGGCTCACTCGGCATTTGACAGTTTCGTTGTTTTACATTCGATTTTCCTAATTTTTCGTGCCTAGAAAGCATAATACTTTTGCAGCAACCTCCCGAAATTTCAGGCTGATCGGAGTAAAGAGAAGCGAGTTATACGAATTTTACTAAAACAGTTATGGTGATATCACTTATAGCCAAAGCAGCCTTGCACTAGGAGGTGTTTCGGCTCACTCGGCATTTGACAGTTTCGTTGTTTTACATTCGATTTTCCTAATTTTTCGTGCCTAGAAAGCATAATACTTTTGCAGCAACCTCCCGAAATTTCAGGCTGATCGGAGTAAAGAGAAGCGAGTTATACGAATTTTACTAAAACAGTTATGGTGATATCACTTATAGCCAAAGCACTCACTCGGCATTTGACAGTTTCGTTGTTTTACATTCGATTTTCCTAATTTTTCGTGCCTAGAAAGCATAATACTTTTGCAGCAACCTCCCGAAATTTCAGGCTGATCGGAGTAAAGAGAAGCGAGTTTTACGAATTTTACTAAAACAGTTATGGTGATATCACTTATAGCCAAAGCAGCCTTGCACTAGGAGGTGTTTCGGCTCACTCGGCATTTGACAGTTTCGTTGTTTTACATTCGATTTTCCTAATTTTTCGTGCCTAGAAAGCATAATACTTTTGCAGCAACCTCCCGAAATTTCAGGCTGATCGGAGTAAAGAGAAGCGAGTTTTACGAATTTTACTAAAACAGTTATGGTGATATCACTTATAGCCAAAGCAGCCTTGCACTAGGAGGTGTTTCGGCTCACTCGGCATTTGACAGTTTCGTTGTTTTACATTCGATTTTCCTAATTTTTCGTGCCTAGAAAGCATAATACTTTTGCAGCAACCTCCCGAAATTTCAGGCTGATCGGAGTAAAGAGAAGCGAGTTATACGAATTTTACTAAAACAGTTATGGTGATATCACTTATAGCCAAAGCAGCCTTGCACTAGGAGGTGTTTCGGCTCACTCGGCATTTGACAGTTTCGTTGTTTTACATTCGATTTTCCTAATTTTTCGTGCCTAGAAAGCATAATACTTTTGCAGCAACCTCCCGAAATTTCAGGCTGATCGGAGTAAAGAGAAGCGAGTTATACGAATTTTACTAAAACAGTTATGGTGATATCACTTATAGCCAAAGCAGCCTTGCACTAGGAGGTGTTTCGGCTCACTCGGCATTTGACAGTTTCGTTGTTTTACATTCGATTTTCCTAATTTTTCGTGCCTAGAAAGCATAATACTTTTGCAGCAACCTCCCGAAATTTCAGGCTGATCGGAGTAAAGAGAAGCGAGTTATACGAATTTTACTAAAACAGTTATGGTGATATCACTTATAGCCAAAGCAGCTCACTCGGCATTTGACAGTTTCGTTGTTTTACATTCGATTTTCCTAATTTTTCGTGCCTAGAAAGCATAATACTTTTGCAGCAACCTCCCGAAATTTCAGGCTGATCGGAGTAAAGAGAAGCGAGTTATACGAATTTTACTAAAACAGTTATGGTGATATCACTTATAGCCAAAGCAGCCTTGCACTAGGAGGTGTTTCGGCTCACTCGGCATTTGACAGTTTGGTTGTTTTACATTCGATTTTCCTAATTTTTCGTGCCTAGAAAGCATAATACTTTTGCAGCAACCTCCCGAAATTTCAGGCTGATCGGAGTAAAGAGAAGCGAGTTATACGAATTTTACTAAAACAGTTATGGTGATATCACTTATAGCCAAAGCAGCCTTGCACTAGGAGGTGTTTCGGCTCACTCGGCATTTGACAGTTTCGTTGTTTTACATTCGATTTTCCTAATTTTTCGTGCCTAGAAAGCATAATACTTTTGCAGCAACCTCCCGAAATTTCAGGCTGATCGGAGTAAAGAGAAGCGAGTTATACGAATTTTACTAAAACAGTTATGGTGATATCACTTATAGCCAAAGCAGCCTTGCACTAGGAGGTGTTTCGGCTCACTCGGCATTTGACAGTTTCGTTGTTTTACATTCGATTTTCCTAATTTTTCGTGCCTAGAAAGCATAATACTTTTGCAGCAACCTCCCGAAATTTCAGGCTGATCGGAGTAAAGAGAAGCGAGTTATACGAATTTTACTAAAACAGTTATGGTGATATCACTTATAGCCAAAGCAGCCTTGCACTAGGAGGTGTTTCGGCTCACTCGGCATTTGACAGTTTCGTTGTTTTACATTCGATTTTCCTAATTTTTCGTGCCTAGAAAGCATAATACTTTTGCAGCAACCTCCCGAAATTTCAGGCTGATCGGAGTAAAGAGAAGCGAGTTATACGAATTTTACTAAAACAGTTATGGTGATATCACTTATAGCCAAAGCAGCCTTGCACTAGGAGGTGTTTCGGCTCACTCGGCATTTGACAGTTTCGTTGTTTTACATTCGATTTTCCTAATTTTTCGTGCCTAGAAAGCATAATACTTTTGCAGCAACCTCCCGAAATTTCAGGCTGATCGGAGTAAAGAGAAGCGAGTTATACGAATTTTACTAAAACAGTTATGGTGATATCACTTATAGCCAAAGCAGCCTTGCACTAGGAGGTGTTTCGGCTCACTCGGCATTTGACAGTTTCGTTGTTTTACATTCGATTTTCCTAATTTTTCGTGCCTAGAAAGCATAATACTTTTGCAGCAACCTCCCGAAATTTCAGGCTGATCGGAGTAAAGAGAAGCGAGTTATACGAATTTTACTAAAACAGTTATGGTGATATCACTTATAGCCAAAGCAGCCTTGCACTAGGAGGTGTTTCGGCTCACTCGGCATTTGACAGTTTCGTTGTTTTACATTCGATTTTCCTAATTTTTCGTGCCTAGAAAGCATAATACTTTTGCAGCAACCTCCCGAAATTTCAGGCTGATCGGAGTAAAGAGAAGCGAGTTTTACGAATTTTACTAAAACAGTTATGGTGATATCACTTATAGCCAAAGCAGCCTTGCACTAGGAGGTGTTTCGGCTCACTCGGCATTTGACAGTTTCGTTGTTTTACATTCGATTTTCCTAATTTTTCGTGCCTAGAAAGCATAATACTTTTGCAGCAACCTCCCGAAATTTCAGGCTGATCGGAGTAAAGAGAAGCGAGTTATACGAATTTTACTAAAACAGTTATGGTGATATCACTTATAGCCAAAGCACTCACTCGGCATTTGACAGTTTCGTTGTTTTACATTCGATTTTCCTAATTTTTCGTGCCTAGAAAGCATAATACCTTTGCAGCAACCTCCCGAAATTTCAGGCTGATCGGAGTAAAGAGAAGCGAGTTATACGAATTTTACTAAAACAGTTATGGTGATATCACTTATAGCCAAAGCAGCCTTGCACTAGGAGGTGTTTCGGCTCACTCGGCATTTGACAGTTTCGTTGTTTTACATTCGATTTTCCTAATTTTTCGTGCCTAGAAAGCATAATACTTTTGCAGCAACCTCCCGAAATTTCAGGCTGATCGGAGTAAAGAGAAGCGAGTTATACGAATTTTACTAAAACAGTTATGGTGATATCACTTATAGCCAAAGCAGCCTTGCACTAGGAGGTGTTTCGGCTCACTCGGCATTTGACAGTTTCGTTGTTTTACATTCGATTTTCCTAATTTTTCGTGCCTAGAAAGCATAATACTTTTGCAGCAACCTCCCGAAATTTCAGGCTGATCGGAGTAAAGAGAAGCGAGTTATACGAATTTTACTAAAACAGTTATGGTGATATCACTTATAGCCAAAGCAGCCTTGCACTAGGAGGTGTTTCGGCTCACTCGGCATTTGACAGTTTCGTTGTTTTACATTCGATTTTCCTAATTTTTCGTGCCTAGAAAGCATAATACTTTTGCAGCAACCTCCCGAAATTTCAGGCTGATCGGAGTAAAGAGAAGCGAGTTATACGAATTTTACTAAAACAGTTATGGTGATATCACTTATAGCCAAAGCAGCCTTGCACTAGGAGGTGTTTCGGCTCACTCGGCATTTGACAGTTTCGTTGTTTTACATTCGATTTTCCTAATTTTTCGTGCCTAGAAAGCATAATACTTTTGCAGCAACCTCCCGAAATTTCAGGCTGATCGGAGTAAAGAGAAGCGAGTTATACGAATTTTACTAAAACAGTTATGGTGATATCACTTATAGCCAAAGCAGCCTTGCACTAGGAGGTGTTTCGGCTCACTCGGCATTTGACAGTTTCGTTGTTTTACATTCGATTTTCCTAATTTTTCGTGCCTAGAAAGCATAATACTTTTGCAGCAACCTCCCGAAATTTCAGGCTGATCGGAGTAAAGAGAAGCGAGTTATACGAATTTTACTAAAACAGTTATGGTGATATCACTTATCAGCCAAAGCAGCTCACTCGGCATTTGACAGTTTCGTTGTTTTACATTCGATTTTCCTAATTTTTCGTGCCTAGAAAGCATAATACTTTTGCAGCAACCTCCCGAAATTTCAGGCTGATCGGAGTAAAGAGAAGCGAGTTATACGAATTTTACTAAAACAGTTATGGTGATATCACTTATAGCCAAAGCAGCCTTGCACTAGGAGGTGTTTCGGCTCACTCGGCATTTGACAGTTTCGTTGTTTTACATTCGATTTTCCTAATTTTTCGTGCCTAGAAAGCATAATACTTTTGCAGCAACCTCCCGAAATTTCAGGCTGATCGGAGTAAAGAGAAGCGAGTTATACGAATTTTACTAAAACAGTTATGGTGATATCACTTATAGCCAAAGCACTGCACGGTTCGGCATTTGACAGTTTCGTTGTTTTACATTCGATTTTCCTAATTTTTCGTGCCTAGAAAGCATAATACCTTTGCAGCAACCTCCCGAAATTTCAGGCTGATCGGAGTAAAGAGAAGCGAGTTTTACGAATTTTACTAAAACAGTTATGGTGATATCACTTATAGCCAAAGCAGCCTTGCACTAGGAGGTGTTTCGGCTCACTCGGCATTTGACAGTTTGGTTGTTTTACATTCGATTTTCCTAATTTTTCGTGCCTAGAAAGCATAATACTTTTGCAGCAACCTCCCGAAATTTCAGGCTGATCGGAGTAAAGAGAAGCGAGTTATACGAATTTTACTAAAACAGTTATGGTGATATCACTTATAGCCAAAGCAGCCTTGCACTAGGAGGTGTTTCGGCTCACTCGGCATTTGACAGTTTCGTTGTTTTACATTCGATTTTCCTAATTTTTCGTGCCTAGAAAGCATAATACTTTTGCAGCAACCTCCCGAAATTTCAGGCTGATCGGAGTAAAGAGAAGCGAGTTATACGAATTTTACTAAAACAGTTATGGTGATATCACTTATAGCCAAAGCAGCCTTGCACTAGGAGGTGTTTCGGCTCACTCGGCATTTGACAGTTTCGTTGTTTTACATTCGATTTTCCTAATTTTTCGTGCCTAGAAAGCATAATACTTTTGCAGCAACCTCCCGAAATTTCAGGCTGATCGGAGTAAAGAGAAGCGAGTTATACGAATTTTACTAAAACAGTTATGGTGATATCACTTATAGCCAAAGCAGCCTTGCACTCGGCATTTGACAGTTTCGTTGTTTTACATTCGATTTTCCTAATTTTTCGTGCCTAGAAAGCATAATACTTTTGCAGCAACCTCCCGAAATTTCAGGCTGATCGGAGTAAAGAGAAGCGAGTTTTACGAATTTTACTAAAACAGTTATGGTGATATCACTTATAGCCAAAGCAGCCTTGCACTAGGAGGTGTTTCGGCTCACTCGGCATTTGACAGTTTCGTTGTTTTACATTCGATTTTCCTAATTTTTCGTGCCTAGAAAGCATAATACTTTTGCAGCAACCTCCCGAAATTTCAGGCTGATCGGAGTAAAGAGAAGCGAGTTATACGAATTTTACTAAAACAGTTATGGTGATATCACTTATAGCCAAAGCAGCCTTGCACTAGGAGGTGTTTCGGCTCACTCGGCATTTGACAGTTTCGTTGTTTTACATTCGATTTTCCTAATTTTTCGTGCCTAGAAAGCATAATACTTTTGCAGCAACCTCCCGAAATTTCAGGCTGATCGGAGTAAAGAGAAGCGAGTTATACGAATTTTACTAAAACAGTTATGGTGATATCACTTATAGCCAAAGCAGCCTTGCACTAGGAGGTGTTTCGGCTCACTCGGCATTTGACAGTTTCGTTGTTTTACATTCGATTTTCCTAATTTTTCGTGCCTAGAAAGCATAATACTTTTGCAGCAACCTCCCGAAATTTCAGGCTGATCGGAGTAAAGAGAAGCGAGTTATACGAATTTTACTAAAACAGTTATGGTGATATCACTTATAGCCAAAGCAGCCTTGCACTAGGAGGTGTTTCGGCTCACTCGGCATTTGACAGTTTCGTTGTTTTACATTCGATTTTCCTAATTTTTCGTGCCTAGAAAGCATAATACTTTTGCAGCAACCTCCCGAAATTTCAGGCTGATCGGAGTAAAGAGAAGCGAGTTTTACGAATTTTACTAAAACAGTTATGGTGATATCACTTATAGCCAAAGCAGCCTTGCACTAGGAGGTGTTTCGGCTCACTCGGCATTTGACAGTTTCGTTGTTTTACATTCGATTTTCCTAATTTTTCGTGCCTAGAAAGCATAATACTTTTGCAGCAACCTCCCGAAATTTCAGGCTGATCGGAGTAAAGAGAAGCGAGTTATACGAATTTTACTAAAACAGTTATGGTGATATCACTTATAGCCAAAGCAGCCTTGCACTAGAGGTGTTTCGCTCACTCGGCATTTGACAGTTTCGTTGTTTTACATTCGATTTTCCTAATTTTTCGTGCCTAGAAAGCATAATACTTTTGCAGCAACCTCCCGAAATTTCAGGCTGATCGGAGTAAAGAGAAGCGAGTTATACGAATTTTACTAAAACAGTTATGGTGATATCACTTATAGCCAAAGCAGCCTTGCACTAGGAGGTGTTTCGGCTCACTCGGCATTTGACAGTTTCGTTGTTTTACATTCGATTTTCCTAATTTTTCGTGCCTAGAAAGCATAATACTTTTGCAGCAACCTCCCGAAATTTCAGGCTGATCGGAGTAAAGAGAAGCGAGTTATACGAATTTTACTAAAACAGTTATGGTGATATCACTTATAGCCAAGAGTGCAGCTCACTCGGCATTTGACAGTTTCGTTGTTTTACATTCGATTTTCCTAATTTTTCGTGCCTAGAAAGCATAATACCTTTGCAGCAACCTCCCGAAATTTCAGGCTGATCGGAGTAAAGAGAAGCGAGTTATACGAATTTTACTAAAACAGTTATGGTGATATCACTTATAGCCAAAGCAGCCTTGCACTAGGAGGTGTTTCGGCTCACTCGGCATTTGACAGTTTGGTTGTTTTACATTCGATTTTCCTAATTTTTCGTGCCTAGAAAGCATAATACTTTTGCAGCAACCTCCCGAAATTTCAGGCTGATCGGAGTAAAGAGAAGCGAGTTATACGAATTTTACTAAAACAGTTATGGTGATATCACTTATAGCCAAAGCAGCCTTGCACTAGGAGGTGTTTCGGCTCACTCGGCATTTGACAGTTTCGTTGTTTTACATTCGATTTTCCTAATTTTTCGTGCCTAGAAAGCATAATACTTTTGCAGCAACCTCCCGAAATTTCAGGCTGATCGGAGTAAAGAGAAGCGAGTTATACGAATTTTACTAAAACAGTTATGGTGATATCACTTATAGCCAAAGCAGCCTTGCACTAGGAGGTGTTTCGGCTCACTCGGCATTTGACAGTTTCGTTGTTTTACATTCGATTTTCCTAATTTTTCGTGCCTAGAAAGCATAATACTTTTGCAGCAACCTCCCGAAATTTCAGGCTGATCGGAGTAAAGAGAAGCGAGTTTTACGAATTTTACTAAAACAGTTATGGTGATATCACTTATAGCCAAAGCAGCCTTGCACTAGGAGGTGTTTCGGCTCACTCGGCATTTGACAGTTTCGTTGTTTTACATTCGATTTTCCTAATTTTTCGTGCCTAGAAAGCATAATACTTTTGCAGCAACCTCCCGAAATTTCAGGCTGATCGGAGTAAAGAGAAGCGAGTTATACGAATTTTACTAAAACAGTTATGGTGATATCACTTATAGCCAAAGCAGCCTTGCACTAGGAGGTGTTTCGGCTCACTCGGCATTTGACAGTTTCGTTGTTTTACATTCGATTTTCCTAATTTTTCGTGCCTAGAAAGCATAATACTTTTGCAGCAACCTCCCGAAATTTCAGGCTGATCGGAGTAAAGAGAAGCGAGTTATACGAATTTTACTAAAACAGTTATGGTGATATCACTTATAGCCAAAGCAGCCTTGCACTAGGAGGTGTTTCGGCTCACTCGGCATTTGACAGTTTCGTTGTTTTACATTCGATTTTCCTAATTTTTCGTGCCTAGAAAGCATAATACTTTTGCAGCAACCTCCCGAAATTTCAGGCTGATCGGAGTAAAGAGAAGCGAGTTATACGAATTTTACTAAAACAGTTATGGTGATATCACTTATAGCCAAAGCAGCCTTGCACTAGGAGGTGTTTCGGCTCACTCGGCATTTGACAGTTTCGTTGTTTTACATTCGATTTTCCTAATTTTTCGTGCCTAGAAAGCATAATACTTTTGCAGCAACCTCCCGAAATTTCAGGCTGATCGGAGTAAAGAGAAGCGAGTTTTACGAATTTTACTAAAACAGTTATGGTGATATCACTTATAGCCAAAGCAGCCTTGCACTAGGAGGTGTTTCGGCTCACTCGGCATTTGACAGTTTCGTTGTTTTACATTCGATTTTCCTAATTTTTCGTGCCTAGAAAGCATAATACTTTTGCAGCAACCTCCCGAAATTTCAGGCTGATCGGAGTAAAGAGAAGCGAGTTTTACGAATTTTACTAAAACAGTTATGGTGATATCACTTATAGCCAAAGCAGCCTTGCACTCGGCATTTGACAGTTTCGTTGTTTTACATTCGATTTTCCTAATTTTTCGTGCCTAGAAAGCATAATACATTTGCAGCAACCTCCCGAAATTTCAGGCTGATCGGAGTAAAGAGAAGCGAGTTATACGAATTTTACTAAAACAGTTATGGTGATATCACTTATAGCCAAAGCAGCCTTGCACTAGGAGGTGTTTCGGCTCACTCGGCATTTGACAGTTTCGTTGTTTTACATTCGATTTTCCTAATTTTTCGTGCCTAGAAAGCATAATACTTTTGCAGCAACCTCCCGAAATTTCAGGCTGATCGGAGTAAAGAGAAGCGAGTTATACGAATTTTACTAAAACAGTTATGGTGATATCACTTATAGCCAAAGCAGCCTTGCACTAGGAGGTGTTTCGGCTCACTCAGCATTTGACAGTTTCGTTGTTTTACATTCGATTTTCCTAATTTTTCGTGCCTAGAAAGCATAATACTTTTGCAGCAACCTCCCGAAATTTCAGGCTGATCGGAGTAAAGAGAAGCGAGTTATACGAATTTTACTAAAACAGTTATGGTGATATCACTTATAGCCAAAGCAGCCTTGCACTAGGAGGTGTTTCGGCTCACTCGGCATTTGACAGTTTCGTTGTTTTACATTCGATTTTCCTAATTTTTCGTGCCTAGAAAGCATAATACTTTTGCAGCAACCTCCCGAAATTTCAGGCTGATCGGAGTAAAGAGAAGCGAGTTATACGAATTTTACTAAAACAGTTATGGTGATATCACTTATAGCCAAAGCAGCCTTGCACTAGGAGGTGTTTCGGCTCACTCGGCATTTGACAGTTTGGTTGTTTTACATTCGATTTTCCTAATTTTTCGTGCCTAGAAAGCATAATACCTTTGCAGCAACCTCCCGAAATTTCAGGCTGATCGGAGTAAAGAGAAGCGAGTTATACGAATTTTACTAAAACAGTTATGGTGATATCACTTATAGCCAAAGCAGCCTTGCACTAGGAGGTGTTTCGGCTCACTCGGCATTTGACAGTTTCGTTGTTTTACATTCGATTTTCCTAATTTTTCGTGCCTAGAAAGCATAATACTTTTGCAGCAACCTCCCGAAATTTCAGGCTGATCGGAGTAAAGAGAAGCGAGTTATACGAATTTTACTAAAACAGTTATGGTGATATCACTTATAGCCAAAGCAGCCTTGCACTAGGAGGTGTTTCGGCTCACTCGGCATTTGACAGTTTCGTTGTTTTACATTCGATTTTCCTAATTTTTCGTGCCTAGAAAGCATAATACTTTTGCAGCAACCTCCCGAAATTTCAGGCTGATCGGAGTAAAGAGAAGCGAGTTATACGAATTTTACTAAAACAGTTATGGTGATATCACTTATAGCCAAAGCAGCCTTGCACTAGGAGGTGTTTCGGCTCACTCGGCATTTGACAGTTTCGTTGTTTTACATTCGATTTTCCTAATTTTTCGTGCCTAGAAAGCATAATACTTTTGCAGCAACCTCCCGAAATTTCAGGCTGATCGGAGTAAAGAGAAGCGAGTTATACGAATTTTACTAAAACAGTTATGGTGATATCACTTATAGCCAAAGCAGCCTTGCACTAGGAGGTGTTTCGGCTCACTCGGCATTTGACAGTTTCGTTGTTTTACATTCGATTTTCCTAATTTTTCGTGCCTAGAAAGCATAATACTTTTGCAGCAACCTCCCGAAATTTCAGGCTGATCGGAGTAAAGAGAAGCGAGTTATACGAATTTTACTAAAACAGTTATGGTGATATCACTTATAGCCAAAGCAGCCTTGCACTAGGAGGTGTTTCGGCTCACTCGGCATTTGACAGTTTCGTTGTTTTACATTCGATTTTCCTAATTTTTCGTGCCTAGAAAGCATAATACTTTTGCAGCAACCTCCCGAAATTTCAGGCTGATCGGAGTAAAGAGAAGCGAGTTATACGAATTTTACTAAAACAGTTATGGTGATATCACTTATAGCCAAAGCAGCCTTGCACTAGGAGGTGTTTCGGCTCACTCGGCATTTGACAGTTTCGTTGTTTTACATTCGATTTTCCTAATTTTTCGTGCCTAGAAAGCATAATACTTTTGCAGCAACCTCCCGAAATTTCAGGCTGATCGGAGTAAAGAGAAGCGAGTTTTACGAATTTTACTAAAACAGTTATGGTGATATCACTTATAGCCAAAGCAGCCTTGCACTAGGAGGTGTTTCGGCTCACTCGGCATTTGACAGTTTGGTTGTTTTACATTCGATTTTCCTAATTTTTCGTGCCTAGAAAGCATAATACTTTTGCAGCAACCTCCCGAAATTTCAGGCTGATCGGAGTAAAGAGAAGCGAGTTATACGAATTTTACTAAAACAGTTATGGTGATATCACTTATAGCCAAAGCAGCCTTGCACTAGGAGGTGTTTCGGCTCACTCGGCATTTGACAGTTTCGTTGTTTTACATTCGATTTTCCTAATTTTTCGTGCCTAGAAAGCATAATACTTTTGCAGCAACCTCCCGAAATTTCAGGCTGATCGGAGTAAAGAGAAGCGAGTTATACGAATTTTACTAAAACAGTTATGGTGATATCACTTATAGCCAAAGCAGCCTTGCACTAGGAGGTGTTTCGGCTCACTCGGCATTTGACAGTTTCGTTGTTTTACATTCGATTTTCCTAATTTTTCGTGCCTAGAAAGCATAATACTTTTGCAGCAACCTCCCGAAATTTCAGGCTGATCGGAGTAAAGAGAAGCGAGTTATACGAATTTTACTAAAACAGTTATGGTGATATCACTTATAGCCAAAGCAGCCTTGCACTAGGAGGTGTTTCGGCTCACTCGGCATTTGACAGTTTCGTTGTTTTACATTCGATTTTCCTAATTTTTCGTGCCTAGAAAGCATAATACTTTTGCAGCAACCTCCCGAAATTTCAGGCTGATCGGAGTAAAGAGAAGCGAGTTATACGAATTTTACTAAAACAGTTATGGTGATATCACTTATAGCCAAAGCAGCCTTGCACTAGGAGGTGTTTCGGCTCACTCGGCATTTGACAGTTTCGTTGTTTTACATTCGATTTTCCTAATTTTTCGTGCCTAGAAAGCATAATACTTTTGCAGCAACCTCCCGAAATTTCAGGCTGATCGGAGTAAAGAGAAGCGAGTTTTACGAATTTTACTAAAACAGTTATGGTGATATCACTTATAGCCAAAGCACTCACTCGGCATTTGACAGTTTCGTTGTTTTACATTCGATTTTCCTAATTTTTCGTGCCTAGAAAGCATAATACTTTTGCAGCAACCTCCCGAAATTTCAGGCTGATCGGAGTAAAGAGAAGCGAGTTTTACGAATTTTACTAAAACAGTTATGGTGATATCACTTATAGCCAAAGCACTCACTCGGCATTTGACAGTTTCGTTGTTTTACATTCGATTTTCCTAATTTTTCGTGCCTAGAAAGCATAATACTTTTGCAGCAACCTCCCGAAATTTCAGGCTGATCGGAGTAAAGAGAAGCGAGTTATACGAATTTTACTAAAACAGTTATGGTGATATCACTTATAGCCAAAGCAGCCTTGCACTAGGAGGTGTTTCGGCTCACTCAGCATTTGACAGTTTGGTTGTTTTACATTCGATTTTCCTAATTTTTCGTGCCTAGAAAGCATAATACTTTTGCAGCAACCTCCCGAAATTTCAGGCTGATCGGAGTAAAGAGAAGCGAGTTATACGAATTTTACTAAAACAGTTATGGTGATATCACTTATAGCCAAAGCAGCCTTGCACTAGGAGGTGTTTCGGCTCACTCGGCATTTGACAGTTTCGTTGTTTTACATTCGATTTTCCTAATTTTTCGTGCCTAGAAAGCATAATACTTTTGCAGCAACCTCCCGAAATTTCAGGCTGATCGGAGTAAAGAGAAGCGAGTTATACGAATTTTACTAAAACAGTTATGGTGATATCACTTATAGCCAAAGCAGCCTTGCACTAGGAGGTGTTTCGGCTCACTCGGCATTTGACAGTTTCGTTGTTTTACATTCGATTTTCCTAATTTTTCGTGCCTAGAAAGCATAATACTTTTGCAGCAACCTCCCGAAATTTCAGGCTGATCGGAGTAAAGAGAAGCGAGTTATACGAATTTTACTAAAACAGTTATGGTGATATCACTTATAGCCAAAGCAGCCTTGCACTAGGAGGTGTTTCGGCTCACTCGGCATTTGACAGTTTCGTTGTTTTACATTCGATTTTCCTAATTTTTCGTGCCTAGAAAGCATAATACTTTTGCAGCAACCTCCCGAAATTTCAGGCTGATCGGAGTAAAGAGAAGCGAGTTATACGAATTTTACTAAAACAGTTATGGTGATATCACTTATAGCCAAAGCAGCCTTGCACTAGGAGGTGTTTCGGCTCACTCGGCATTTGACAGTTTCGTTGTTTTACATTCGATTTTCCTAATTTTTCGTGCCTAGAAAGCATAATACTTTTGCAGCAACCTCCCGAAATTTCAGGCTGATCGGAGTAAAGAGAAGCGAGTTATACGAATTTTACTAAAACAGTTATGGTGATATCACTTATAGCCAAAGCAGCCTTGCACTAGGAGGTGTTTCGGCTCACTCAGCATTTGACAGTTTCGTTGTTTTACATTCGATTTTCCTAATTTTTCGTGCCTAGAAAGCATAATACTTTTGCAGCAACCTCCCGAAATTTCAGGCTGATCGGAGTAAAGAGAAGCGAGTTTTACGAATTTTACTAAAACAGTTATGGTGATATCACTTATAGCCAAAGCAGCCTTGCACTAGGAGGTGTTTCGGCTCACTCGGCATTTGACAGTTTCGTTGTTTTACATTCGATTTTCCTAATTTTTCGTGCCTAGAAAGCATAATACTTTTGCAGCAACCTCCCGAAATTTCAGGCTGATCGGAGTAAAGAGAAGCGAGTTATACGAATTTTACTAAAACAGTTATGGTGATATCACTTATAGCCAAAGCAGCCTTGCACTAGGAGGTGTTTCGGCTCACTCGGCATTTGACAGTTTCGTTGTTTTACATTCGATTTTCCTAATTTTTCGTGCCTAGAAAGCATAATACTTTTGCAGCAACCTCCCGAAATTTCAGGCTGATCGGAGTAAAGAGAAGCGAGTTATACGAATTTTACTAAAACAGTTATGGTGATATCACTTATAGCCAAAGCAGCCTTGCACTAGGAGGTGTTTCGGCTCACTCGGCATTTGACAGTTTCGTTGTTTTACATTCGATTTTCCTAATTTTTCGTGCCTAGAAAGCATAATACTTTTGCAGCAACCTCCCGAAATTTCAGGCTGATCGGAGTAAAGAGAAGCGAGTTATACGAATTTTACTAAAACAGTTATGGTGATATCACTTATAGCCAAAGCAGCCTTGCACTAGGAGGTGTTTCGGCTCACTCGGCATTTGACAGTTTCGTTGTTTTACATTCGATTTTCCTAATTTTTCGTGCCTAGAAAGCATAATACTTTTGCAGCAACCTCCCGAAATTTCAGGCTGATCGGAGTAAAGAGAAGCGAGTTATACGAATTTTACTAAAACAGTTATGGTGATATCACTTATAGCCAAAGCAGCCTTGCACTAGGAGGTGTTTCGGCTCACTCGGCATTTGACAGTTTCGTTGTTTTACATTCGATTTTCCTAATTTTTCGTGCCTAGAAAGCATAATACTTTTGCAGCAACCTCCCGAAATTTCAGGCTGATCGGAGTAAAGAGAAGCGAGTTATACGAATTTTACTAAAACAGTTATGGTGATATCACTTATAGCCAAAGCACTCACTCGGCATTTGACAGTTTCGTTGTTTTACATTCGATTTTCCTAATTTTTCGTGCCTAGAAAGCATAATACCTTTGCAGCAACCTCCCGAAATTTCAGGCTGATCGGAGTAAAGAGAAGCGAGTTATACGAATTTTACTAAAACAGTTATGGTGATATCACTTATAGCCAAAGCAGCCTTGCACTAGGAGGTGTTTCGGCTCACTCGGCATTTGACAGTTTCGTTGTTTTACATTCGATTTTCCTAATTTTTCGTGCCTAGAAAGCATAATACTTTTGCAGCAACCTCCCGAAATTTCAGGCTGATCGGAGTAAAGAGAAGCGAGTTATACGAATTTTACTAAAACAGTTATGGTGATATCACTTATAGCCAAAGCAGCCTTGCACTAGAGGTGTTTCGGCTCACTCGGCATTTGACAGTTTCGTTGTTTTACATTCGATTTTCCTAATTTTTCGTGCCTAGAAAGCATAATACTTTTGCAGCAACCTCCCGAAATTTCAGGCTGATCGGAGTAAAGAGAAGCGAGTTATACGAATTTTACTAAAACAGTTATGGTGATATCACTTATAGCCAAAGCAGCCTTGCACTAGGAGGTGTTTCGGCTCACTCGGCATTTGACAGTTTGGTTGTTTTACATTCGATTTTCCTAATTTTTCGTGCCTAGAAAGCATAATACTTTTGCAGCAACCTCCCGAAATTTCAGGCTGATCGGAGTAAAGAGAAGCGAGTTATACGAATTTTACTAAAACAGTTATGGTGATATCACTTATAGCCAAAGCAGCCTTGCACTAGGAGGTGTTTCGGCTCACTCGGCATTTGACAGTTTCGTTGTTTTACATTCGATTTTCCTAATTTTTCGTGCCTAGAAAGCATAATACTTTTGCAGCAACCTCCCGAAATTTCAGGCTGATCGGAGTAAAGAGAAGCGAGTTATACGAATTTTACTAAAACAGTTATGGTGATATCACTTATAGCCAAAGCAGCCTTGCACTAGGAGGTGTTTCGGCTCACTCGGCATTTGACAGTTTCGTTGTTTTACATTCGATTTTCCTAATTTTTCGTGCCTAGAAAGCATAATACTTTTGCAGCAACCTCCCGAAATTTCAGGCTGATCGGAGTAAAGAGAAGCGAGTTATACGAATTTTACTAAAACAGTTATGGTGATATCACTTATAGCCAAAGCAGCCTTGCACTAGGAGGTGTTTCGGCTCACTCGGCATTTGACAGTTTCGTTGTTTTACATTCGATTTTCCTAATTTTTCGTGCCTAGAAAGCATAATACCTTTGCAGCAACCTCCCGAAATTTCAGGCTGATCGGAGTAAAGAGAAGCGAGTTATACGAATTTTACTAAAACAGTTATGGTGATATCACTTATAGCCAAAGCAGCCTTGCACTAGGAGGTGTTTCGGCTCACTCGGCATTTGACAGTTTCGTTGTTTTACATTCGATTTTCCTAATTTTTCGTGCCTAGAAAGCATAATACTTTTGCAGCAACCTCCCGAAATTTCAGGCTGATCGGAGTAAAGAGAAGCGAGTTATACGAATTTTACTAAAACAGTTATGGTGATATCACTTATAGCCAAAGCAGCCTTGCACTAGGAGGTGTTTCGGCTCACTCGGCATTTGACAGTTTCGTTGTTTTACATTCGATTTTCCTAATTTTTCGTGCCTAGAAAGCATAATACTTTTGCAGCAACCTCCCGAAATTTCAGGCTGATCGGAGTAAAGAGAAGCGAGTTATACGAATTTTACTAAAACAGTTATGGTGATATCACTTATAGCCAAAGCAGCCTTGCACTAGGAGGTGTTTCGGCTCACTCGGCATTTGACAGTTTCGTTGTTTTACATTCGATTTTCCTAATTTTTCGTGCCTAGAAAGCATAATACTTTTGCAGCAACCTCCCGAAATTTCAGGCTGATCGGAGTAAAGAGAAGCGAGTTATACGAATTTTACTAAAACAGTTATGGTGATATCACTTATAGCCAAAGCAGCCTTGCACTAGGAGGTGTTTCGGCTCACTCGGCATTTGACAGTTTCGTTGTTTTACATTCGATTTTCCTAATTTTTCGTGCCTAGAAAGCATAATACTTTTGCAGCAACCTCCCGAAATTTCAGGCTGATCGGAGTAAAGAGAAGCGAGTTATACGAATTTTACTAAAACAGTTATGGTGATATCACTTATAGCCAAAGCAGCCTTGCACTAGGAGGTGTTTCGGCTCACTCGGCATTTGACAGTTTCGTTGTTTTACATTCGATTTTCCTAATTTTTCGTGCCTAGAAAGCATAATACTTTTGCAGCAACCTCCCGAAATTTCAGGCTGATCGGAGTAAAGAGAAGCGAGTTATACGAATTTTACTAAAACAGTTATGGTGATATCACTTATAGCCAAAGCAGCCTTGCACTAGGAGGTGTTTCGGCTCACTCGGCATTTGACAGTTTCGTTGTTTTACATTCGATTTTCCTAATTTTTCGTGCCTAGAAAGCATAATACTTTTGCAGCAACCTCCCGAAATTTCAGGCTGATCGGAGTAAAGAGAAGCGAGTTATACGAATTTTACTAAAACAGTTATGGTGATATCACTTATAGCCAAAGCAGCCTTGCACTAGGAGGTGTTTCGGCTCACTCGGCATTTGACAGTTTCGTTGTTTTACATTCGATTTTCCTAATTTTTCGTGCCTAGAAAGCATAATACTTTTGCAGCAACCTCCCGAAATTTCAGGCTGATCGGAGTAAAGAGAAGCGAGTTATACGAATTTTACTAAAACAGTTATGGTGATATCACTTATAGCCAAAGCAGCCTTGCACTAGGAGGTGTTTCGGCTCACTCGGCATTTGACAGTTTCGTTGTTTTACATTCGATTTTCCTAATTTTTCGTGCCTAGAAAGCATAATACTTTTGCAGCAACCTCCCGAAATTTCAGGCTGATCGGAGTAAAGAGAAGCGAGTTATACGAATTTTACTAAAACAGTTATGGTGATATCACTTATAGCCAAAGCAGCCTGCACAGGAGGTTCGGCTCACTCGGCATTTGACAGTTTCGTTGTTTTACATTCGATTTTCCTAATTTTTCGTGCCTAGAAAGCATAATACTTTTGCAGCAACCTCCCGAAATTTCAGGCTGATCGGAGTAAAGAGAAGCGAGTTATACGAATTTTACTAAAACAGTTATGGTGATATCACTTATAGCCAAAGCAGCCTTGCACTAGGAGGTGTTTCGGCTCACTCGGCATTTGACAGTTTCGTTGTTTTACATTCGATTTTCCTAATTTTTCGTGCCTAGAAAGCATAATACTTTTGCAGCAACCTCCCGAAATTTCAGGCTGATCGGAGTAAAGAGAAGCGAGTTATACGAATTTTACTAAAACAGTTATGGTGATATCACTTATAGCCAAAGCAGCCTTGCACTAGGAGGTGTTTCGGCTCACTCGGCATTTGACAGTTTCGTTGTTTTACATTCGATTTTCCTAATTTTTCGTGCCTAGAAAGCATAATACTTTTGCAGCAACCTCCCGAAATTTCAGGCTGATCGGAGTAAAGAGAAGCGAGTTATACGAATTTTACTAAAACAGTTATGGTGATATCACTTATAGCCAAAGCAGCCTTGCACTAGGAGGTGTTTCGGCTCACTCGGCATTTGACAGTTTCGTTGTTTTACATTCGATTTTCCTAATTTTTCGTGCCTAGAAAGCATAATACTTTTGCAGCAACCTCCCGAAATTTCAGGCTGATCGGAGTAAAGAGAAGCGAGTTATACGAATTTTACTAAAACAGTTATGGTGATATCACTTATAGCCAAAGCAGCTCACTCGCACGCATTTGACAGTTTCGTTGTTTTACATTCGATTTTCCTAATTTTTCGTGCCTAGAAAGCATAATACCTTTGCAGCAACCTCCCGAAATTTCAGGCTGATCGGAGTAAAGAGAAGCGAGTTATACGAATTTTACTAAAACAGTTATGGTGATATCACTTATAGCCAAAGCAGCCTTGCACTAGGAGGTGTTTCGGCTCACTCGGCATTTGACAGTTTCGTTGTTTTACATTCGATTTTCCTAATTTTTCGTGCCTAGAAAGCATAATACTTTTGCAGCAACCTCCCGAAATTTCAGGCTGATCGGAGTAAAGAGAAGCGAGTTATACGAATTTTACTAAAACAGTTATGGTGATATCACTTATAGCCAAAGCAGCCTTGCACTAGGAGGTGTTTCGGCTCACTCGGCATTTGACAGTTTCGTTGTTTTACATTCGATTTTCCTAATTTTTCGTGCCTAGAAAGCATAATACTTTTGCAGCAACCTCCCGAAATTTCAGGCTGATCGGAGTAAAGAGAAGCGAGTTATACGAATTTTACTAAAACAGTTATGGTGATATCACTTATAGCCAAAGCAGCCTTGCACTAGGAGGTGTTTCGGCTCACTCGGCATTTGACAGTTTGGTTGTTTTACATTCGATTTTCCTAATTTTTCGTGCCTAGAAAGCATAATACTTTTGCAGCAACCTCCCGAAATTTCAGGCTGATCGGAGTAAAGAGAAGCGAGTTATACGAATTTTACTAAAACAGTTATGGTGATATCACTTATAGCCAAAGCAGCCTTGCACTAGGAGGTGTTTCGGCTCACTCGGCATTTGACAGTTTCGTTGTTTTACATTCGATTTTCCTAATTTTTCGTGCCTAGAAAGCATAATACTTTTGCAGCAACCTCCCGAAATTTCAGGCTGATCGGAGTAAAGAGAAGCGAGTTATACGAATTTTACTAAAACAGTTATGGTGATATCACTTATAGCCAAAGCAGCCTTGCACTAGGAGGTGTTTCGGCTCACTCGGCATTTGACAGTTTCGTTGTTTTACATTCGATTTTCCTAATTTTTCGTGCCTAGAAAGCATAATACCTTTGCAGCAACCTCCCGAAATTTCAGGCTGATCGGAGTAAAGAGAAGCGAGTTATACGAATTTTACTAAAACAGTTATGGTGATATCACTTATAGCCAAAGCAGCCTTGCACTAGGAGGTGTTTCGGCTCACTCGGCATTTGACAGTTTCGTTGTTTTACATTCGATTTTCCTAATTTTTCGTGCCTAGAAAGCATAATACTTTTGCAGCAACCTCCCGAAATTTCAGGCTGATCGGAGTAAAGAGAAGCGAGTTATACGAATTTTACTAAAACAGTTATGGTGATATCACTTATAGCCAAAGCAGCCTTGCACTAGGAGGTGTTTCGGCTCACTCGGCATTTGACAGTTTCGTTGTTTTACATTCGATTTTCCTAATTTTTCGTGCCTAGAAAGCATAATACTTTTGCAGCAACCTCCCGAAATTTCAGGCTGATCGGAGTAAAGAGAAGCGAGTTATACGAATTTTACTAAAACAGTTATGGTGATATCACTTATAGCCAAAGCAGCCTTGCACTAGGAGGTGTTTCGGCTCACTCGGCATTTGACAGTTTCGTTGTTTTACATTCGATTTTCCTAATTTTTCGTGCCTAGAAAGCATAATACTTTTGCAGCAACCTCCCGAAATTTCAGGCTGATCGGAGTAAAGAGAAGCGAGTTATACGAATTTTACTAAAACAGTTATGGTGATATCACTTATAGCCAAAGCAGCTCACTCGGCATTTGACAGTTTCGTTGTTTTACATTCGATTTTCCTAATTTTTCGTGCCTAGAAAGCATAATACTTTTGCAGCAACCTCCCGAAATTTCAGGCTGATCGGAGTAAAGAGAAGCGAGTTATACGAATTTTACTAAAACAGTTATGGTGATATCACTTATAGCCAAAGCAGCCTTGCACTAGGAGGTGTTTCGGCTCACTCGGCATTTGACAGTTTCGTTGTTTTACATTCGATTTTCCTAATTTTTCGTGCCTAGAAAGCATAATACTTTTGCAGCAACCTCCCGAAATTTCAGGCTGATCGGAGTAAAGAGAAGCGAGTTATACGAATTTTACTAAAACAGTTATGGTGATATCACTTATAGCCAAAGCAGCCTTGCACTAGGAGGTGTTTCGGCTCACTCGGCATTTGACAGTTTCGTTGTTTTACATTCGATTTTCCTAATTTTTCGTGCCTAGAAAGCATAATACTTTTGCAGCAACCTCCCGAAATTTCAGGCTGATCGGAGTAAAGAGAAGCGAGTTATACGAATTTTACTAAAACAGTTATGGTGATATCACTTATAGCCAAAGCAGCCTTGCACTAGGAGGTGTTTCGGCTCACTCGGCATTTGACAGTTTCGTTGTTTTACATTCGATTTTCCTAATTTTTCGTGCCTAGAAAGCATAATACTTTTGCAGCAACCTCCCGAAATTTCAGGCTGATCGGAGTAAAGAGAAGCGAGTTATACGAATTTTACTAAAACAGTTATGGTGATATCACTTATAGCCAAAGCAGCCTTGCACTAGGAGGTGTTTCGGCTCACTCGGCATTTGACAGTTTCGTTGTTTTACATTCGATTTTCCTAATTTTTCGTGCCTAGAAAGCATAATACTTTTGCAGCAACCTCCCGAAATTTCAGGCTGATCGGAGTAAAGAGAAGCGAGTTTTACGAATTTTACTAAAACAGTTATGGTGATATCACTTATAGCCAAAGCAGCCTTGCACTAGGAGGTGTTTCGGCTCACTCGGCATTTGACAGTTTCGTTGTTTTACATTCGATTTTCCTAATTTTTCGTGCCTAGAAAGCATAATACTTTTGCAGCAACCTCCCGAAATTTCAGGCTGATCGGAGTAAAGAGAAGCGAGTTATACGAATTTTACTAAAACAGTTATGGTGATATCACTTATAGCCAAAGCAGCCTTGCACTAGGAGGTGTTTCGGCTCACTCGGCATTTGACAGTTTCGTTGTTTTACATTCGATTTTCCTAATTTTTCGTGCCTAGAAAGCATAATACCTTTGCAGCAACCTCCCGAAATTTCAGGCTGATCGGAGTAAAGAGAAGCGAGTTATACGAATTTTACTAAAACAGTTATGGTGATATCACTTATAGCCAAAGCAGCCTTGCACTAGGAGGTGTTTCGGCTCACTCGGCATTTGACAGTTTGGTTGTTTTACATTCGATTTTCCTAATTTTTCGTGCCTAGAAAGCATAATACTTTTGCAGCAACCTCCCGAAATTTCAGGCTGATCGGAGTAAAGAGAAGCGAGTTATACGAATTTTACTAAAACAGTTATGGTGATATCACTTATAGCCAAAGCAGCCTTGCACTAGGAGGTGTTTCGGCTCACTCGGCATTTGACAGTTTCGTTGTTTTACATTCGATTTTCCTAATTTTTCGTGCCTAGAAAGCATAATACTTTTGCAGCAACCTCCCGAAATTTCAGGCTGATCGGAGTAAAGAGAAGCGAGTTATACGAATTTTACTAAAACAGTTATGGTGATATCACTTATAGCCAAAGCAGCCTTGCACTAGGAGGTGTTTCGGCTCACTCGGCATTTGACAGTTTCGTTGTTTTACATTCGATTTTCCTAATTTTTCGTGCCTAGAAAGCATAATACTTTTGCAGCAACCTCCCGAAATTTCAGGCTGATCGGAGTAAAGAGAAGCGAGTTTTACGAATTTTACTAAAACAGTTATGGTGATATCACTTATAGCCAAAGCAGCCTTGCACTAGGAGGTGTTTCGGCTCACTCGGCATTTGACAGTTTCGTTGTTTTACATTCGATTTTCCTAATTTTTCGTGCCTAGAAAGCATAATACTTTTGCAGCAACCTCCCGAAATTTCAGGCTGATCGGAGTAAAGAGAAGCGAGTTATACGAATTTTACTAAAACAGTTATGGTGATATCACTTATAGCCAAAGCAGCCTTGCACTAGGAGGTGTTTCGGCTCACTCGGCATTTGACAGTTTCGTTGTTTTACATTCGATTTTCCTAATTTTTCGTGCCTAGAAAGCATAATACTTTTGCAGCAACCTCCCGAAATTTCAGGCTGATCGGAGTAAAGAGAAGCGAGTTATACGAATTTTACTAAAACAGTTATGGTGATATCACTTATAGCCAAAGCAGCCTTGCACTAGGAGGTGTTTCGGCTCACTCGGCATTTGACAGTTTCGTTGTTTTACATTCGATTTTCCTAATTTTTCGTGCCTAGAAAGCATAATACTTTTGCAGCAACCTCCCGAAATTTCAGGCTGATCGGAGTAAAGAGAAGCGAGTTATACGAATTTTACTAAAACAGTTATGGTGATATCACTTATAGCCAAAGCACTCACTCGGCATTTGACAGTTTCGTTGTTTTACATTCGATTTTCCTAATTTTTCGTGCCTAGAAAGCATAATACTTTTGCAGCAACCTCCCGAAATTTCAGGCTGATCGGAGTAAAGAGAAGCGAGTTATACGAATTTTACTAAAACAGTTATGGTGATATCACTTATAGCCAAAGCAGCCTTGCACTAGGAGGTGTTTCGGCTCACTCGGCATTTGACAGTTTCGTTGTTTTACATTCGATTTTCCTAATTTTTCGTGCCTAGAAAGCATAATACTTTTGCAGCAACCTCCCGAAATTTCAGGCTGATCGGAGTAAAGAGAAGCGAGTTATACGAATTTTACTAAAACAGTTATGGTGATATCACTTATAGCCAAAGCAGCCTTGCACTAGGAGGTGTTTCGGCTCACTCGGCATTTGACAGTTTCGTTGTTTTACATTCGATTTTCCTAATTTTTCGTGCCTAGAAAGCATAATACTTTTGCAGCAACCTCCCGAAATTTCAGGCTGATCGGAGTAAAGAGAAGCGAGTTATACGAATTTTACTAAAACAGTTATGGTGATATCACTTATAGCCAAAGCAGCCTTGCACTAGGAGGTGTTTCGGCTCACTCGGCATTTGACAGTTTCGTTGTTTTACATTCGATTTTCCTAATTTTTCGTGCCTAGAAAGCATAATACTTTTGCAGCAACCTCCCGAAATTTCAGGCTGATCGGAGTAAAGAGAAGCGAGTTATACGAATTTTACTAAAACAGTTATGGTGATATCACTTATAGCCAAAGCAGCCTTGCACTAGGAGGTGTTTCGGCTCACTCGGCATTTGACAGTTTCGTTGTTTTACATTCGATTTTCCTAATTTTTCGTGCCTAGAAAGCATAATACTTTTGCAGCAACCTCCCGAAATTTCAGGCTGATCGGAGTAAAGAGAAGCGAGTTATACGAATTTTACTAAAACAGTTATGGTGATATCACTTATAGCCAAAGCAGCCTTGCACTAGGAGGTGTTTCGGCTCACTCGGCATTTGACAGTTTCGTTGTTTTACATTCGATTTTCCTAATTTTTCGTGCCTAGAAAGCATAATACTTTTGCAGCAACCTCCCGAAATTTCAGGCTGATCGGAGTAAAGAGAAGCGAGTTATACGAATTTTACTAAAACAGTTATGGTGATATCACTTATAGCCAAAGCAGCTTGCACTAGGAGGTGTTTCGGCTCACTCGGCATTTGACAGTTTCGTTGTTTTACATTCGATTTTCCTAATTTTTCGTGCCTAGAAAGCATAATACTTTTGCAGCAACCTCCCGAAATTTCAGGCTGATCGGAGTAAAGAGAAGCGAGTTTTACGAATTTTACTAAAACAGTTATGGTGATATCACTTATAGCCAAAGCAGCCTTGCACTAGGAGGTGTTTCGGCTCACTCGGCATTTGACAGTTTCGTTGTTTTACATTCGATTTTCCTAATTTTTCGTGCCTAGAAAGCATAATACTTTTGCAGCAACCTCCCGAAATTTCAGGCTGATCGGAGTAAAGAGAAGCGAGTTATACGAATTTTACTAAAACAGTTATGGTGATATCACTTATAGCCAAAGCAGCCTTGCACTAGGAGGTGTTTCGGCTCACTCGGCATTTGACAGTTTCGTTGTTTTACATTCGATTTTCCTAATTTTTCGTGCCTAGAAAGCATAATACTTTTGCAGCAACCTCCCGAAATTTCAGGCTGATCGGAGTAAAGAGAAGCGAGTTATACGAATTTTACTAAAACAGTTATGGTGATATCACTTATAGCCAAAGCAGCCTTGCACTAGGAGGTGTTTCGGCTCACTCGGCATTTGACAGTTTCGTTGTTTTACATTCGATTTTCCTAATTTTTCGTGCCTAGAAAGCATAATACTTTTGCAGCAACCTCCCGAAATTTCAGGCTGATCGGAGTAAAGAGAAGCGAGTTATACGAATTTTACTAAAACAGTTATGGTGATATCACTTATAGCCAAAGCAGCCTTGCACTAGGAGGTGTTTCGGCTCACTCGGCATTTGACAGTTTCGTTGTTTTACATTCGATTTTCCTAATTTTTCGTGCCTAGAAAGCATAATACTTTTGCAGCAACCTCCCGAAATTTCAGGCTGATCGGAGTAAAGAGAAGCGAGTTATACGAATTTTACTAAAACAGTTATGGTGATATCACTTATAGCCAAAGCAGCCTTGCACTAGGAGGTGTTTCGGCTCACTCGGCATTTGACAGTTTCGTTGTTTTACATTCGATTTTCCTAATTTTTCGTGCCTAGAAAGCATAATACTTTTGCAGCAACCTCCCGAAATTTCAGGCTGATCGGAGTAAAGAGAAGCGAGTTATACGAATTTTACTAAAACAGTTATGGTGATATCACTTATAGCCAAAGCAGCCTTGCACTAGGAGGTGTTTCGGCTCACTCGGCATTTGACAGTTTCGTTGTTTTACATTCGATTTTCCTAATTTTTCGTGCCTAGAAAGCATAATACCTTTGCAGCAACCTCCCGAAATTTCAGGCTGATCGGAGTAAAGAGAAGCGAGTTATACGAATTTTACTAAAACAGTTATGGTGATATCACTTATAGCCAAAGCAGCCTTGCACTAGGAGGTGTTTCGGCTCACTCGGCATTTGACAGTTTCGTTGTTTTACATTCGATTTTCCTAATTTTTCGTGCCTAGAAAGCATAATACTTTTGCAGCAACCTCCCGAAATTTCAGGCTGATCGGAGTAAAGAGAAGCGAGTTATACGAATTTTACTAAAACAGTTATGGTGATATCACTTATAGCCAAAGCAGCCTTGCACTAGGAGGTGTTTCGGCTCACTCGGCATTTGACAGTTTCGTTGTTTTACATTCGATTTTCCTAATTTTTCGTGCCTAGAAAGCATAATACTTTTGCAGCAACCTCCCGAAATTTCAGGCTGATCGGAGTAAAGAGAAGCGAGTTATACGAATTTTACTAAAACAGTTATGGTGATATCACTTATAGCCAAAGCAGCCTTGCACTAGGAGGTGTTTCGGCTCACTCGGCATTTGACAGTTTCGTTGTTTTACATTCGATTTTCCTAATTTTTCGTGCCTAGAAAGCATAATACTTTTGCAGCAACCTCCCGAAATTTCAGGCTGATCGGAGTAAAGAGAAGCGAGTTATACGAATTTTACTAAAACAGTTATGGTGATATCACTTATAGCCAAAGCACTCACTCGGCATTTGACAGTTTCGTTGTTTTACATTCGATTTTCCTAATTTTTCGTGCCTAGAAAGCATAATACTTTTGCAGCAACCTCCCGAAATTTCAGGCTGATCGGAGTAAAGAGAAGCGAGTTATACGAATTTTACTAAAACAGTTATGGTGATATCACTTTAGCTAGCCTTGACTAGAGTCAGCTCACTCGGCATTTGACAGTTTCGTTGTTTTACATTCGATTTTCCTAATTTTTCGTGCCTAGAAAGCATAATACCTTTGCAGCAACCTCCCGAAATTTCAGGCTGATCGGAGTAAAGAGAAGCGAGTTATACGAATTTTACTAAAACAGTTATGGTGATATCACTTATAGCCAAAGCAGCCTTGCACTAGGAGGTGTTTCGGCTCACTCGGCATTTGACAGTTTCGTTGTTTTACATTCGATTTTCCTAATTTTTCGTGCCTAGAAAGCATAATACTTTTGCAGCAACCTCCCGAAATTTCAGGCTGATCGGAGTAAAGAGAAGCGAGTTATACGAATTTTACTAAAACAGTTATGGTGATATCACTTATAGCCAAAGCAGCCTTGCACTAGGAGGTGTTTCGGCTCACTCGGCATTTGACAGTTTCGTTGTTTTACATTCGATTTTCCTAATTTTTCGTGCCTAGAAAGCATAATACTTTTGCAGCAACCTCCCGAAATTTCAGGCTGATCGGAGTAAAGAGAAGCGAGTTATACGAATTTTACTAAAACAGTTATGGTGATATCACTTATAGCCAAAGCAGCCTTGCACTAGGAGGTGTTTCGGCTCACTCGGCATTTGACAGTTTCGTTGTTTTACATTCGATTTTCCTAATTTTTCGTGCCTAGAAAGCATAATACTTTTGCAGCAACCTCCCGAAATTTCAGGCTGATCGGAGTAAAGAGAAGCGAGTTATACGAATTTTACTAAAACAGTTATGGTGATATCACTTATAGCCAAAGCAGCCTTGCACTAGGAGGTGTTTCGGCTCACTCGGCATTTGACAGTTTCGTTGTTTTACATTCGATTTTCCTAATTTTTCGTGCCTAGAAAGCATAATACTTTTGCAGCAACCTCCCGAAATTTCAGGCTGATCGGAGTAAAGAGAAGCGAGTTTTACGAATTTTACTAAAACAGTTATGGTGATATCACTTATAGCCAAAGCAGCCTTGCACTAGGAGGTGTTTCGGCTCACTCGGCATTTGACAGTTTCGTTGTTTTACATTCGATTTTCCTAATTTTTCGTGCCTAGAAAGCATAATACTTTTGCAGCAACCTCCCGAAATTTCAGGCTGATCGGAGTAAAGAGAAGCGAGTTATACGAATTTTACTAAAACAGTTATGGTGATATCACTTATAGCCAAAGCAGCCTTGCACTAGGAGGTGTTTCGGCTCACTCGGCATTTGACAGTTTCGTTGTTTTACATTCGATTTTCCTAATTTTTCGTGCCTAGAAAGCATAATACTTTTGCAGCAACCTCCCGAAATTTCAGGCTGATCGGAGTAAAGAGAAGCGAGTTATACGAATTTTACTAAAACAGTTATGGTGATATCACTTATAGCCAAAGCAGCCTTGCACTAGGAGGTGTTTCGGCTCACTCGGCATTTGACAGTTTCGTTGTTTTACATTCGATTTTCCTAATTTTTCGTGCCTAGAAAGCATAATACTTTTGCAGCAACCTCCCGAAATTTCAGGCTGATCGGAGTAAAGAGAAGCGAGTTATACGAATTTTACTAAAACAGTTATGGTGATATCACTTATAGCCAAAGCAGCCTTGCACTAGGAGGTGTTTCGGCTCACTCGGCATTTGACAGTTTCGTTGTTTTACATTCGATTTTCCTAATTTTTCGTGCCTAGAAAGCATAATACTTTTGCAGCAACCTCCCGAAATTTCAGGCTGATCGGAGTAAAGAGAAGCGAGTTATACGAATTTTACTAAAACAGTTATGGTGATATCACTTATAGCCAAAGCAGCCTTGCACTAGGAGGTGTTTCGGCTCACTCGGCATTTGACAGTTTGGTTGTTTTACATTCGATTTTCCTAATTTTTCGTGCCTAGAAAGCATAATACTTTTGCAGCAACCTCCCGAAATTTCAGGCTGATCGGAGTAAAGAGAAGCGAGTTATACGAATTTTACTAAAACAGTTATGGTGATATCACTTATAGCCAAAGCAGCCTTGCACTAGGAGGTGTTTCGGCTCACTCGGCATTTGACAGTTTCGTTGTTTTACATTCGATTTTCCTAATTTTTCGTGCCTAGAAAGCATAATACTTTTGCAGCAACCTCCCGAAATTTCAGGCTGATCGGAGTAAAGAGAAGCGAGTTATACGAATTTTACTAAAACAGTTATGGTGATATCACTTATAGCCAAAGCAGCCTTGCACTAGGAGGTGTTTCGGCTCACTCGGCATTTGACAGTTTCGTTGTTTTACATTCGATTTTCCTAATTTTTCGTGCCTAGAAAGCATAATACTTTTGCAGCAACCTCCCGAAATTTCAGGCTGATCGGAGTAAAGAGAAGCGAGTTATACGAATTTTACTAAAACAGTTATGGTGATATCACTTATAGCCAAAGCAGCCTTGCACTAGGAGGTGTTTCGGCTCACTCGGCATTTGACAGTTTCGTTGTTTTACATTCGATTTTCCTAATTTTTCGTGCCTAGAAAGCATAATACCTTTGCAGCAACCTCCCGAAATTTCAGGCTGATCGGAGTAAAGAGAAGCGAGTTATACGAATTTTACTAAAACAGTTATGGTGATATCACTTATAGCCAAAGCAGCCTTGCACTAGGAGGTGTTTCGGCTCACTCGGCATTTGACAGTTTCGTTGTTTTACATTCGATTTTCCTAATTTTTCGTGCCTAGAAAGCATAATACTTTTGCAGCAACCTCCCGAAATTTCAGGCTGATCGGAGTAAAGAGAAGCGAGTTATACGAATTTTACTAAAACAGTTATGGTGATATCACTTATAGCCAAAGCAGCCTGCACGGGTGTTTCGGTCACTCGCATTGACAGTTTCGTTGTTTTACATTCGATTTTCCTAATTTTTCGTGCCTAGAAAGCATAATACTTTTGCAGCAACCTCCCGAAATTTCAGGCTGATCGGAGTAAAGAGAAGCGAGTTATACGAATTTTACTAAAACAGTTATGGTGATATCACTTATAGCCAAAGCAGCCTTGCACTAGGAGGTGTTTCGGCTCACTCGGCATTTGACAGTTTCGTTGTTTTACATTCGATTTTCCTAATTTTTCGTGCCTAGAAAGCATAATACTTTTGCAGCAACCTCCCGAAATTTCAGGCTGATCGGAGTAAAGAGAAGCGAGTTATACGAATTTTACTAAAACAGTTATGGTGATATCACTTATAGCCAAAGCAGCCTTGCACTAGGAGGTGTTTCGGCTCACTCGGCATTTGACAGTTTCGTTGTTTTACATTCGATTTTCCTAATTTTTCGTGCCTAGAAAGCATAATACTTTTGCAGCAACCTCCCGAAATTTCAGGCTGATCGGAGTAAAGAGAAGCGAGTTATACGAATTTTACTAAAACAGTTATGGTGATATCACTTATAGCCAAAGCAGCCTTGCACTAGGAGGTGTTTCGGCTCACTCGGCATTTGACAGTTTCGTTGTTTTACATTCGATTTTCCTAATTTTTCGTGCCTAGAAAGCATAATACTTTTGCAGCAACCTCCCGAAATTTCAGGCTGATCGGAGTAAAGAGAAGCGAGTTATACGAATTTTACTAAAACAGTTATGGTGATATCACTTATAGCCAAAGCAGCCTTGCACTAGGAGGTGTTTCGGCTCACTCGGCATTTGACAGTTTCGTTGTTTTACATTCGATTTTCCTAATTTTTCGTGCCTAGAAAGCATAATACTTTTGCAGCAACCTCCCGAAATTTCAGGCTGATCGGAGTAAAGAGAAGCGAGTTATACGAATTTTACTAAAACAGTTATGGTGATATCACTTATAGCCAAAGCAGCCTTGCACTAGGAGGTGTTTCGGCTCACTCGGCATTTGACAGTTTCGTTGTTTTACATTCGATTTTCCTAATTTTTCGTGCCTAGAAAGCATAATACTTTTGCAGCAACCTCCCGAAATTTCAGGCTGATCGGAGTAAAGAGAAGCGAGTTATACGAATTTTACTAAAACAGTTATGGTGATATCACTTATAGCCAAAGCAGCCTTGCACTAGGAGGTGTTTCGGCTCACTCGGCATTTGACAGTTTCGTTGTTTTACATTCGATTTTCCTAATTTTTCGTGCCTAGAAAGCATAATACTTTTGCAGCAACCTCCCGAAATTTCAGGCTGATCGGAGTAAAGAGAAGCGAGTTATACGAATTTTACTAAAACAGTTATGGTGATATCACTTATGCCAAAGCAGCCTTGCACAGAGTGTTTCAGCTCACTCGGCATTTGACAGTTTCGTTGTTTTACATTCGATTTTCCTAATTTTTCGTGCCTAGAAAGCATAATACTTTTGCAGCAACCTCCCGAAATTTCAGGCTGATCGGAGTAAAGAGAAGCGAGTTATACGAATTTTACTAAAACAGTTATGGTGATATCACTTATAGCCAAAGCAGCCTTGCACTAGGAGGTGTTTCGGCTCACTCAGCATTTGACAGTTTCGTTGTTTTACATTCGATTTTCCTAATTTTTCGTGCCTAGAAAGCATAATACTTTTGCAGCAACCTCCCGAAATTTCAGGCTGATCGGAGTAAAGAGAAGCGAGTTATACGAATTTTACTAAAACAGTTATGGTGATATCACTTATAGCCAAAGCAGCCTTGCACTAGGAGGTGTTTCGGCTCACTCGGCATTTGACAGTTTCGTTGTTTTACATTCGATTTTCCTAATTTTTCGTGCCTAGAAAGCATAATACTTTTGCAGCAACCTCCCGAAATTTCAGGCTGATCGGAGTAAAGAGAAGCGAGTTATACGAATTTTACTAAAACAGTTATGGTGATATCACTTATAGCCAAAGCAGCCTTGCACTAGGAGGTGTTTCGGCTCACTCGGCATTTGACAGTTTCGTTGTTTTACATTCGATTTTCCTAATTTTTCGTGCCTAGAAAGCATAATACCTTTGCAGCAACCTCCCGAAATTTCAGGCTGATCGGAGTAAAGAGAAGCGAGTTATACGAATTTTACTAAAACAGTTATGGTGATATCACTTATAGCCAAAGCAGCCTTGCACTAGGAGGTGTTTCGGCTCACTCGGCATTTGACAGTTTCGTTGTTTTACATTCGATTTTCCTAATTTTTCGTGCCTAGAAAGCATAATACTTTTGCAGCAACCTCCCGAAATTTCAGGCTGATCGGAGTAAAGAGAAGCGAGTTATACGAATTTTACTAAAACAGTTATGGTGATATCACTTATAGCCAAAGCAGCCTTGCACTAGGAGGTGTTTCGGCTCACTCGGCATTTGACAGTTTCGTTGTTTTACATTCGATTTTCCTAATTTTTCGTGCCTAGAAAGCATAATACTTTTGCAGCAACCTCCCGAAATTTCAGGCTGATCGGAGTAAAGAGAAGCGAGTTATACGAATTTTACTAAAACAGTTATGGTGATATCACTTATAGCCAAAGCACTCACTCGGCATTTGACAGTTTCGTTGTTTTACATTCGATTTTCCTAATTTTTCGTGCCTAGAAAGCATAATACCTTTGCAGCAACCTCCCGAAATTTCAGGCTGATCGGAGTAAAGAGAAGCGAGTTATACGAATTTTACTAAAACAGTTATGGTGATATCACTTATAGCCAAAGCAGCCTTGCACTAGGAGGTGTTTCGGCTCACTCGGCATTTGACAGTTTCGTTGTTTTACATTCGATTTTCCTAATTTTTCGTGCCTAGAAAGCATAATACTTTTGCAGCAACCTCCCGAAATTTCAGGCTGATCGGAGTAAAGAGAAGCGAGTTATACGAATTTTACTAAAACAGTTATGGTGATATCACTTATAGCCAAAGCAGCCTTGCACTCGGCATTTGACAGTTTCGTTGTTTTACATTCGATTTTCCTAATTTTTCGTGCCTAGAAAGCATAATACCTTTGCAGCAACCTCCCGAAATTTCAGGCTGATCGGAGTAAAGAGAAGCGAGTTATACGAATTTTACTAAAACAGTTATGGTGATATCACTTATAGCCAAAGCAGCCTTGCACTAGGAGGTGTTTCGGCTCACTCGGCATTTGACAGTTTCGTTGTTTTACATTCGATTTTCCTAATTTTTCGTGCCTAGAAAGCATAATACTTTTGCAGCAACCTCCCGAAATTTCAGGCTGATCGGAGTAAAGAGAAGCGAGTTATACGAATTTTACTAAAACAGTTATGGTGATATCACTTATAGCCAAAGCAGCCTTGCACTAGGAGGTGTTTCGGCTCACTCGGCATTTGACAGTTTCGTTGTTTTACATTCGATTTTCCTAATTTTTCGTGCCTAGAAAGCATAATACTTTTGCAGCAACCTCCCGAAATTTCAGGCTGATCGGAGTAAAGAGAAGCGAGTTATACGAATTTTACTAAAACAGTTATGGTGATATCACTTATAGCCAAAGCAGCCTTGCACTAGGAGGTGTTTCGGCTCACTCGGCATTTGACAGTTTCGTTGTTTTACATTCGATTTTCCTAATTTTTCGTGCCTAGAAAGCATAATACTTTTGCAGCAACCTCCCGAAATTTCAGGCTGATCGGAGTAAAGAGAAGCGAGTTATACGAATTTTACTAAAACAGTTATGGTGATATCACTTATAGCCAAAGCACTCACTCGGCATTTGACAGTTTCGTTGTTTTACATTCGATTTTCCTAATTTTTCGTGCCTAGAAAGCATAATACTTTTGCAGCAACCTCCCGAAATTTCAGGCTGATCGGAGTAAAGAGAAGCGAGTTATACGAATTTTACTAAAACAGTTATGGTGATATCACTTATAGCCAAAGCAGCCTTGCACTAGGAGGTGTTTCGGCTCACTCGGCATTTGACAGTTTCGTTGTTTTACATTCGATTTTCCTAATTTTTCGTGCCTAGAAAGCATAATACTTTTGCAGCAACCTCCCGAAATTTCAGGCTGATCGGAGTAAAGAGAAGCGAGTTATACGAATTTTACTAAAACAGTTATGGTGATATCACTTATAGCCAAAGCAGCCTTGCACTAGGAGGTGTTTCGGCTCACTCGGCATTTGACAGTTTCGTTGTTTTACATTCGATTTTCCTAATTTTTCGTGCCTAGAAAGCATAATACTTTTGCAGCAACCTCCCGAAATTTCAGGCTGATCGGAGTAAAGAGAAGCGAGTTATACGAATTTTACTAAAACAGTTATGGTGATATCACTTATAGCCAAAGACGACTCACTCGGCATTTGACAGTTTCGTTGTTTTACATTCGATTTTCCTAATTTTTCGTGCCTAGAAAGCATAATACCTTTGCAGCAACCTCCCGAAATTTCAGGCTGATCGGAGTAAAGAGAAGCGAGTTTTACGAATTTTACTAAAACAGTTATGGTGATATCACTTATAGCCAAAGCAGCCTTGCACTAGGAGGTGTTTCGGCTCACTCGGCATTTGACAGTTTCGTTGTTTTACATTCGATTTTCCTAATTTTTCGTGCCTAGAAAGCATAATACTTTTGCAGCAACCTCCCGAAATTTCAGGCTGATCGGAGTAAAGAGAAGCGAGTTATACGAATTTTACTAAAACAGTTATGGTGATATCACTTATAGCCAAAGCAGCCTTGCACTAGGAGGTGTTTCGGCTCACTCGGCATTTGACAGTTTCGTTGTTTTACATTCGATTTTCCTAATTTTTCGTGCCTAGAAAGCATAATACTTTTGCAGCAACCTCCCGAAATTTCAGGCTGATCGGAGTAAAGAGAAGCGAGTTATACGAATTTTACTAAAACAGTTATGGTGATATCACTTATAGCCAAAGCAGCCTTGCACTAGGAGGTGTTTCGGCTCACTCGGCATTTGACAGTTTCGTTGTTTTACATTCGATTTTCCTAATTTTTCGTGCCTAGAAAGCATAATACTTTTGCAGCAACCTCCCGAAATTTCAGGCTGATCGGAGTAAAGAGAAGCGAGTTATACGAATTTTACTAAAACAGTTATGGTGATATCACTTATAGCCAAAGCAGCCTCACTCGGCATTTGACAGTTTCGTTGTTTTACATTCGATTTTCCTAATTTTTCGTGCCTAGAAAGCATAATACTTTTGCAGCAACCTCCCGAAATTTCAGGCTGATCGGAGTAAAGAGAAGCGAGTTATACGAATTTTACTAAAACAGTTATGGTGATATCACTTATAGCCAAAGCAGCCTTGCACTAGGAGGTGTTTCGGCTCACTCGGCATTTGACAGTTTCGTTGTTTTACATTCGATTTTCCTAATTTTTCGTGCCTAGAAAGCATAATACTTTTGCAGCAACCTCCCGAAATTTCAGGCTGATCGGAGTAAAGAGAAGCGAGTTATACGAATTTTACTAAAACAGTTATGGTGATATCACTTATAGCCAAAGCAGCCTTGCACTAGGAGGTGTTTCGGCTCACTCGGCATTTGACAGTTTCGTTGTTTTACATTCGATTTTCCTAATTTTTCGTGCCTAGAAAGCATAATACTTTTGCAGCAACCTCCCGAAATTTCAGGCTGATCGGAGTAAAGAGAAGCGAGTTATACGAATTTTACTAAAACAGTTATGGTGATATCACTTATAGCCAAAGCAGCCTTGCACTAGGAGGTGTTTCGGCTCACTCGGCATTTGACAGTTTCGTTGTTTTACATTCGATTTTCCTAATTTTTCGTGCCTAGAAAGCATAATACTTTTGCAGCAACCTCCCGAAATTTCAGGCTGATCGGAGTAAAGAGAAGCGAGTTATACGAATTTTACTAAAACAGTTATGGTGATATCACTTATAGCCAAAGCAGCCTTGCACTAGGAGGTGTTTCGGCTCACTCGGCATTTGACAGTTTCGTTGTTTTACATTCGATTTTCCTAATTTTTCGTGCCTAGAAAGCATAATACTTTTGCAGCAACCTCCCGAAATTTCAGGCTGATCGGAGTAAAGAGAAGCGAGTTATACGAATTTTACTAAAACAGTTATGGTGATATCACTTATAGCCAAAGCAGCCTTGCACTAGGAGGTGTTTCGGCTCACTCGGCATTTGACAGTTTCGTTGTTTTACATTCGATTTTCCTAATTTTTCGTGCCTAGAAAGCATAATACTTTTGCAGCAACCTCCCGAAATTTCAGGCTGATCGGAGTAAAGAGAAGCGAGTTATACGAATTTTACTAAAACAGTTATGGTGATATCACTTATAGCCAAAGCAGCCTTGCACTAGGAGGTGTTTCGGCTCACTCGGCATTTGACAGTTTCGTTGTTTTACATTCGATTTTCCTAATTTTTCGTGCCTAGAAAGCATAATACCTTTGCAGCAACCTCCCGAAATTTCAGGCTGATCGGAGTAAAGAGAAGCGAGTTATACGAATTTTACTAAAACAGTTATGGTGATATCACTTATAGCCAAAGCAGCCTTGCACTAGGAGGTGTTTCGGCTCACTCGGCATTTGACAGTTTCGTTGTTTTACATTCGATTTTCCTAATTTTTCGTGCCTAGAAAGCATAATACTTTTGCAGCAACCTCCCGAAATTTCAGGCTGATCGGAGTAAAGAGAAGCGAGTTATACGAATTTTACTAAAACAGTTATGGTGATATCACTTATAGCCAAAGCAGCCTTAAGAGGTGTTTCGGCTCACTCGGCATTTGACAGTTTCGTTGTTTTACATTCGATTTTCCTAATTTTTCGTGCCTAGAAAGCATAATACTTTTGCAGCAACCTCCCGAAATTTCAGGCTGATCGGAGTAAAGAGAAGCGAGTTATACGAATTTTACTAAAACAGTTATGGTGATATCACTTATAGCCAAAGCAGCCTTGCACTAGGAGGTGTTTCGGCTCACTCGGCATTTGACAGTTTCGTTGTTTTACATTCGATTTTCCTAATTTTTCGTGCCTAGAAAGCATAATACCTTTGCAGCAACCTCCCGAAATTTCAGGCTGATCGGAGTAAAGAGAAGCGAGTTATACGAATTTTACTAAAACAGTTATGGTGATATCACTTATAGCCAAAGCAGCCTTGCACTAGGAGGTGTTTCGGCTCACTCGGCATTTGACAGTTTCGTTGTTTTACATTCGATTTTCCTAATTTTTCGTGCCTAGAAAGCATAATACTTTTGCAGCAACCTCCCGAAATTTCAGGCTGATCGGAGTAAAGAGAAGCGAGTTTTACGAATTTTACTAAAACAGTTATGGTGATATCACTTATAGCCAAAGCAGCCTTGCACTAGGAGGTGTTTCGGCTCACTCGGCATTTGACAGTTTCGTTGTTTTACATTCGATTTTCCTAATTTTTCGTGCCTAGAAAGCATAATACTTTTGCAGCAACCTCCCGAAATTTCAGGCTGATCGGAGTAAAGAGAAGCGAGTTATACGAATTTTACTAAAACAGTTATGGTGATATCACTTATAGCCAAAGCACTCACTCGGCATTTGACAGTTTCGTTGTTTTACATTCGATTTTCCTAATTTTTCGTGCCTAGAAAGCATAATACCTTTGCAGCAACCTCCCGAAATTTCAGGCTGATCGGAGTAAAGAGAAGCGAGTTATACGAATTTTACTAAAACAGTTATGGTGATATCACTTATAGCCAAAGCAGCCTTGCACTAGGAGGTGTTTCGGCTCACTCGGCATTTGACAGTTTCGTTGTTTTACATTCGATTTTCCTAATTTTTCGTGCCTAGAAAGCATAATACTTTTGCAGCAACCTCCCGAAATTTCAGGCTGATCGGAGTAAAGAGAAGCGAGTTATACGAATTTTACTAAAACAGTTATGGTGATATCACTTATAGCCAAAGCAGCTTGCACAGAGGTGTTTCGGCTCACTCGGCATTTGACAGTTTCGTTGTTTTACATTCGATTTTCCTAATTTTTCGTGCCTAGAAAGCATAATACTTTTGCAGCAACCTCCCGAAATTTCAGGCTGATCGGAGTAAAGAGAAGCGAGTTATACGAATTTTACTAAAACAGTTATGGTGATATCACTTATAGCCAAAGCAGCCTTGCACTAGGAGGTGTTTCGGCTCACTCGGCATTTGACAGTTTCGTTGTTTTACATTCGATTTTCCTAATTTTTCGTGCCTAGAAAGCATAATACTTTTGCAGCAACCTCCCGAAATTTCAGGCTGATCGGAGTAAAGAGAAGCGAGTTATACGAATTTTACTAAAACAGTTATGGTGATATCACTTATAGCCAAAGCAGCCTTGCACTAGGAGGTGTTTCGGCTCACTCGGCATTTGACAGTTTCGTTGTTTTACATTCGATTTTCCTAATTTTTCGTGCCTAGAAAGCATAATACCTTTGCAGCAACCTCCCGAAATTTCAGGCTGATCGGAGTAAAGAGAAGCGAGTTATACGAATTTTACTAAAACAGTTATGGTGATATCACTTATAGCCAAAGCAGCCTTGCACTAGGAGGTGTTTCGGCTCACTCGGCATTTGACAGTTTCGTTGTTTTACATTCGATTTTCCTAATTTTTCGTGCCTAGAAAGCATAATACTTTTGCAGCAACCTCCCGAAATTTCAGGCTGATCGGAGTAAAGAGAAGCGAGTTATACGAATTTTACTAAAACAGTTATGGTGATATCACTTATAGCCAAAGCAGCCTTGCACTAGGAGGTGTTTCGGCTCACTCGGCATTTGACAGTTTCGTTGTTTTACATTCGATTTTCCTAATTTTTCGTGCCTAGAAAGCATAATACTTTTGCAGCAACCTCCCGAAATTTCAGGCTGATCGGAGTAAAGAGAAGCGAGTTATACGAATTTTACTAAAACAGTTATGGTGATATCACTTATAGCCAAAGCAGCCTTGCACTAGGAGGTGTTTCGGCTCACTCGGCATTTGACAGTTTCGTTGTTTTACATTCGATTTTCCTAATTTTTCGTGCCTAGAAAGCATAATACTTTTGCAGCAACCTCCCGAAATTTCAGGCTGATCGGAGTAAAGAGAAGCGAGTTATACGAATTTTACTAAAACAGTTATGGTGATATCACTTATAGCCAAGCAGCCTTGCACTAGGAGGGTTTCGCTCACTCGGCATTTGACAGTTTCGTTGTTTTACATTCGATTTTCCTAATTTTTCGTGCCTAGAAAGCATAATACCTTTGCAGCAACCTCCCGAAATTTCAGGCTGATCGGAGTAAAGAGAAGCGAGTTATACGAATTTTACTAAAACAGTTATGGTGATATCACTTATAGCCAAAGCAGCCTTGCACTAGGAGGTGTTTCGGCTCACTCGGCATTTGACAGTTTCGTTGTTTTACATTCGATTTTCCTAATTTTTCGTGCCTAGAAAGCATAATACTTTTGCAGCAACCTCCCGAAATTTCAGGCTGATCGGAGTAAAGAGAAGCGAGTTATACGAATTTTACTAAAACAGTTATGGTGATATCACTTATAGCCAAAGCAGCCTTGCACTAGGAGGTGTTTCGGCTCACTCGGCATTTGACAGTTTCGTTGTTTTACATTCGATTTTCCTAATTTTTCGTGCCTAGAAAGCATAATACTTTTGCAGCAACCTCCCGAAATTTCAGGCTGATCGGAGTAAAGAGAAGCGAGTTTTACGAATTTTACTAAAACAGTTATGGTGATATCACTTATAGCCAAAGCAGCCTTGCACTAGGAGGTGTTTCGGCTCACTCGGCATTTGACAGTTTCGTTGTTTTACATTCGATTTTCCTAATTTTTCGTGCCTAGAAAGCATAATACTTTTGCAGCAACCTCCCGAAATTTCAGGCTGATCGGAGTAAAGAGAAGCGAGTTATACGAATTTTACTAAAACAGTTATGGTGATATCACTTATAGCCAAAGCAGCCTTGCACTAGGAGGTGTTTCGGCTCACTCGGCATTTGACAGTTTCGTTGTTTTACATTCGATTTTCCTAATTTTTCGTGCCTAGAAAGCATAATACTTTTGCAGCAACCTCCCGAAATTTCAGGCTGATCGGAGTAAAGAGAAGCGAGTTATACGAATTTTACTAAAACAGTTATGGTGATATCACTTATAGCCAAAGCAGCCTTGCACTAGGAGGTGTTTCGGCTCACTCGGCATTTGACAGTTTCGTTGTTTTACATTCGATTTTCCTAATTTTTCGTGCCTAGAAAGCATAATACTTTTGCAGCAACCTCCCGAAATTTCAGGCTGATCGGAGTAAAGAGAAGCGAGTTATACGAATTTTACTAAAACAGTTATGGTGATATCACTTATAGCCAAAAGCAGCTCACTCGGCATTTGACAGTTTCGTTGTTTTACATTCGATTTTCCTAATTTTTCGTGCCTAGAAAGCATAATACTTTTGCAGCAACCTCCCGAAATTTCAGGCTGATCGGAGTAAAGAGAAGCGAGTTATACGAATTTTACTAAAACAGTTATGGTGATATCACTTATAGCCAAAGCAGCCTTGCACTAGGAGGTGTTTCGGCTCACTCGGCATTTGACAGTTTCGTTGTTTTACATTCGATTTTCCTAATTTTTCGTGCCTAGAAAGCATAATACTTTTGCAGCAACCTCCCGAAATTTCAGGCTGATCGGAGTAAAGAGAAGCGAGTTATACGAATTTTACTAAAACAGTTATGGTGATATCACTTATAGCCAAGCAGCCTTGCACTAGAGGTGTTTCGGCTCACTCGGCATTTGACAGTTTCGTTGTTTTACATTCGATTTTCCTAATTTTTCGTGCCTAGAAAGCATAATACTTTTGCAGCAACCTCCCGAAATTTCAGGCTGATCGGAGTAAAGAGAAGCGAGTTATACGAATTTTACTAAAACAGTTATGGTGATATCACTTATAGCCAAAGCAGCCTTGCACTAGGAGGTGTTTCGGCTCACTCGGCATTTGACAGTTTCGTTGTTTTACATTCGATTTTCCTAATTTTTCGTGCCTAGAAAGCATAATACTTTTGCAGCAACCTCCCGAAATTTCAGGCTGATCGGAGTAAAGAGAAGCGAGTTTTACGAATTTTACTAAAACAGTTATGGTGATATCACTTATAGCCAAAGCAGCCTTGCACTAGGAGGTGTTTCGGCTCACTCGGCATTTGACAGTTTCGTTGTTTTACATTCGATTTTCCTAATTTTTCGTGCCTAGAAAGCATAATACTTTTGCAGCAACCTCCCGAAATTTCAGGCTGATCGGAGTAAAGAGAAGCGAGTTATACGAATTTTACTAAAACAGTTATGGTGATATCACTTATAGCCAAAGCAGCCTTGCACTAGGAGGTGTTTCGGCTCACTCGGCATTTGACAGTTTCGTTGTTTTACATTCGATTTTCCTAATTTTTCGTGCCTAGAAAGCATAATACTTTTGCAGCAACCTCCCGAAATTTCAGGCTGATCGGAGTAAAGAGAAGCGAGTTATACGAATTTTACTAAAACAGTTATGGTGATATCACTTATAGCCAAAGCAGCCTTGCACTAGGAGGTGTTTCGGCTCACTCGGCATTTGACAGTTTCGTTGTTTTACATTCGATTTTCCTAATTTTTCGTGCCTAGAAAGCATAATACTTTTGCAGCAACCTCCCGAAATTTCAGGCTGATCGGAGTAAAGAGAAGCGAGTTATACGAATTTTACTAAAACAGTTATGGTGATATCACTTATAGCCAAAGCAGCCTTGCACTAGGAGGTGTTTCGGCTCACTCGGCATTTGACAGTTTCGTTGTTTTACATTCGATTTTCCTAATTTTTCGTGCCTAGAAAGCATAATACTTTTGCAGCAACCTCCCGAAATTTCAGGCTGATCGGAGTAAAGAGAAGCGAGTTATACGAATTTTACTAAAACAGTTATGGTGATATCACTTATAGCCAAAGCAGCCTTGCACTAGGAGGTGTTTCGGCTCACTCGGCATTTGACAGTTTCGTTGTTTTACATTCGATTTTCCTAATTTTTCGTGCCTAGAAAGCATAATACTTTTGCAGCAACCTCCCGAAATTTCAGGCTGATCGGAGTAAAGAGAAGCGAGTTATACGAATTTTACTAAAACAGTTATGGTGATATCACTTATAGCCAAAGCAGCCTTGCACTAGGAGGTGTTTCGGCTCACTCGGCATTTGACAGTTTCGTTGTTTTACATTCGATTTTCCTAATTTTTCGTGCCTAGAAAGCATAATACTTTTGCAGCAACCTCCCGAAATTTCAGGCTGATCGGAGTAAAGAGAAGCGAGTTATACGAATTTTACTAAAACAGTTATGGTGATATCACTTATAGCCAAAGCAGCCTTGCACTAGGAGGTGTTTCGGCTCACTCGGCATTTGACAGTTTCGTTGTTTTACATTCGATTTTCCTAATTTTTCGTGCCTAGAAAGCATAATACTTTTGCAGCAACCTCCCGAAATTTCAGGCTGATCGGAGTAAAGAGAAGCGAGTTATACGAATTTTACTAAAACAGTTATGGTGATATCACTTATAGCCAAAGCAGCCTTGCACTAGGAGGTGTTTCGGCTCACTCGGCATTTGACAGTTTCGTTGTTTTACATTCGATTTTCCTAATTTTTCGTGCCTAGAAAGCATAATACTTTTGCAGCAACCTCCCGAAATTTCAGGCTGATCGGAGTAAAGAGAAGCGAGTTATACGAATTTTACTAAAACAGTTATGGTGATATCACTTATAGCCAAAGCAGCCTTGCACTAGGAGGTGTTTCGGCTCACTCGGCATTTGACAGTTTCGTTGTTTTACATTCGATTTTCCTAATTTTTCGTGCCTAGAAAGCATAATACTTTTGCAGCAACCTCCCGAAATTTCAGGCTGATCGGAGTAAAGAGAAGCGAGTTATACGAATTTTACTAAAACAGTTATGGTGATATCACTTATAGCCAAAGCAGCCTTGCACTAGGAGGTGTTTCGGCTCACTCGGCATTTGACAGTTTCGTTGTTTTACATTCGATTTTCCTAATTTTTCGTGCCTAGAAAGCATAATACTTTTGCAGCAACCTCCCGAAATTTCAGGCTGATCGGAGTAAAGAGAAGCGAGTTTTACGAATTTTACTAAAACAGTTATGGTGATATCACTTATAGCCAAAGCAGCCTTGCACTAGGAGGTGTTTCGGCTCACTCGGCATTTGACAGTTTCGTTGTTTTACATTCGATTTTCCTAATTTTTCGTGCCTAGAAAGCATAATACTTTTGCAGCAACCTCCCGAAATTTCAGGCTGATCGGAGTAAAGAGAAGCGAGTTATACGAATTTTACTAAAACAGTTATGGTGATATCACTTATAGCCAAAGCAGCCTTGCACTAGGAGGTGTTTCGGCTCACTCGGCATTTGACAGTTTCGTTGTTTTACATTCGATTTTCCTAATTTTTCGTGCCTAGAAAGCATAATACTTTTGCAGCAACCTCCCGAAATTTCAGGCTGATCGGAGTAAAGAGAAGCGAGTTATACGAATTTTACTAAAACAGTTATGGTGATATCACTTATAGCCAAAGCAGCCTTGCACTAGGAGGTGTTTCGGCTCACTCGGCATTTGACAGTTTCGTTGTTTTACATTCGATTTTCCTAATTTTTCGTGCCTAGAAAGCATAATACTTTTGCAGCAACCTCCCGAAATTTCAGGCTGATCGGAGTAAAGAGAAGCGAGTTATACGAATTTTACTAAAACAGTTATGGTGATATCACTTATAGCCAAAGCAGCCTTGCACTAGGAGGTGTTTCGGCTCACTCGGCATTTGACAGTTTCGTTGTTTTACATTCGATTTTCCTAATTTTTCGTGCCTAGAAAGCATAATACTTTTGCAGCAACCTCCCGAAATTTCAGGCTGATCGGAGTAAAGAGAAGCGAGTTTTACGAATTTTACTAAAACAGTTATGGTGATATCACTTATAGCCAAAGCAGCCTTGCACTAGGAGGTGTTTCGGCTCACTCGGCATTTGACAGTTTGGTTGTTTTACATTCGATTTTCCTAATTTTTCGTGCCTAGAAAGCATAATACTTTTGCAGCAACCTCCCGAAATTTCAGGCTGATCGGAGTAAAGAGAAGCGAGTTATACGAATTTTACTAAAACAGTTATGGTGATATCACTTATAGCCAAAGCAGCCTTGCACTAGGAGGTGTTTCGGCTCACTCGGCATTTGACAGTTTCGTTGTTTTACATTCGATTTTCCTAATTTTTCGTGCCTAGAAAGCATAATACTTTTGCAGCAACCTCCCGAAATTTCAGGCTGATCGGAGTAAAGAGAAGCGAGTTATACGAATTTTACTAAAACAGTTATGGTGATATCACTTATAGCCAAAGCAGCCTTGCACTAGGAGGTGTTTCGGCTCACTCGGCATTTGACAGTTTCGTTGTTTTACATTCGATTTTCCTAATTTTTCGTGCCTAGAAAGCATAATACTTTTGCAGCAACCTCCCGAAATTTCAGGCTGATCGGAGTAAAGAGAAGCGAGTTATACGAATTTTACTAAAACAGTTATGGTGATATCACTTATAGCCAAAGCAGCCTTGCACTAGGAGGTGTTTCGGCTCACTCGGCATTTGACAGTTTCGTTGTTTTACATTCGATTTTCCTAATTTTTCGTGCCTAGAAAGCATAATACTTTTGCAGCAACCTCCCGAAATTTCAGGCTGATCGGAGTAAAGAGAAGCGAGTTATACGAATTTTACTAAAACAGTTATGGTGATATCACTTATAGCCAAAGCAGCTCACTTTCGGCACTATTGACAGTTTCGTTGTTTTACATTCGATTTTCCTAATTTTTCGTGCCTAGAAAGCATAATACTTTTGCAGCAACCTCCCGAAATTTCAGGCTGATCGGAGTAAAGAGAAGCGAGTTATACGAATTTTACTAAAACAGTTATGGTGATATCACTTATAGCCAAAGCAGCCTTGCACTAGAGGTGTTTCGGCTCACTCGGCATTTGACAGTTTCGTTGTTTTACATTCGATTTTCCTAATTTTTCGTGCCTAGAAAGCATAATACTTTTGCAGCAACCTCCCGAAATTTCAGGCTGATCGGAGTAAAGAGAAGCGAGTTATACGAATTTTACTAAAACAGTTATGGTGATATCACTTATAGCCAAAGCAGCCTTGCACTAGGAGGTGTTTCGGCTCACTCGGCATTTGACAGTTTCGTTGTTTTACATTCGATTTTCCTAATTTTTCGTGCCTAGAAAGCATAATACTTTTGCAGCAACCTCCCGAAATTTCAGGCTGATCGGAGTAAAGAGAAGCGAGTTATACGAATTTTACTAAAACAGTTATGGTGATATCACTTATAGCCAAAGCAGCCTTGCACTAGGAGGTGTTTCGGCTCACTCGGCATTTGACAGTTTCGTTGTTTTACATTCGATTTTCCTAATTTTTCGTGCCTAGAAAGCATAATACTTTTGCAGCAACCTCCCGAAATTTCAGGCTGATCGGAGTAAAGAGAAGCGAGTTATACGAATTTTACTAAAACAGTTATGGTGATATCACTTATAGCCAAAGCAGCCTTGCACTAGGAGGTGTTTCGGCTCACTCGGCATTTGACAGTTTCGTTGTTTTACATTCGATTTTCCTAATTTTTCGTGCCTAGAAAGCATAATACTTTTGCAGCAACCTCCCGAAATTTCAGGCTGATCGGAGTAAAGAGAAGCGAGTTATACGAATTTTACTAAAACAGTTATGGTGATATCACTTATAGCCAAAGCAGCCTTGCACTAGGAGGTGTTTCGGCTCACTCGGCATTTGACAGTTTCGTTGTTTTACATTCGATTTTCCTAATTTTTCGTGCCTAGAAAGCATAATACTTTTGCAGCAACCTCCCGAAATTTCAGGCTGATCGGAGTAAAGAGAAGCGAGTTTTACGAATTTTACTAAAACAGTTATGGTGATATCACTTATAGCCAAAGCAGCCTTGCACTAGGAGGTGTTTCGGCTCACTCGGCATTTGACAGTTTCGTTGTTTTACATTCGATTTTCCTAATTTTTCGTGCCTAGAAAGCATAATACTTTTGCAGCAACCTCCCGAAATTTCAGGCTGATCGGAGTAAAGAGAAGCGAGTTATACGAATTTTACTAAAACAGTTATGGTGATATCACTTATAGCCAAAGCACTCACTCGGCATTTGACAGTTTCGTTGTTTTACATTCGATTTTCCTAATTTTTCGTGCCTAGAAAGCATAATACCTTTGCAGCAACCTCCCGAAATTTCAGGCTGATCGGAGTAAAGAGAAGCGAGTTATACGAATTTTACTAAAACAGTTATGGTGATATCACTTATAGCCAAAGCAGCCTTGCACTAGGAGGTGTTTCGGCTCACTCGGCATTTGACAGTTTCGTTGTTTTACATTCGATTTTCCTAATTTTTCGTGCCTAGAAAGCATAATACTTTTGCAGCAACCTCCCGAAATTTCAGGCTGATCGGAGTAAAGAGAAGCGAGTTATACGAATTTTACTAAAACAGTTATGGTGATATCACTTATAGCCAAAGCAGCCTTGCACTAGGAGGTGTTTCGGCTCACTCGGCATTTGACAGTTTCGTTGTTTTACATTCGATTTTCCTAATTTTTCGTGCCTAGAAAGCATAATACTTTTGCAGCAACCTCCCGAAATTTCAGGCTGATCGGAGTAAAGAGAAGCGAGTTATACGAATTTTACTAAAACAGTTATGGTGATATCACTTATAGCCAAAGCAGCCTTGCACTAGGAGGTGTTTCGGCTCACTCGGCATTTGACAGTTTCGTTGTTTTACATTCGATTTTCCTAATTTTTCGTGCCTAGAAAGCATAATACTTTTGCAGCAACCTCCCGAAATTTCAGGCTGATCGGAGTAAAGAGAAGCGAGTTATACGAATTTTACTAAAACAGTTATGGTGATATCACTTATAGCCAAAGCAGCCTTGCACTAGGAGGTGTTTCGGCTCACTCGGCATTTGACAGTTTCGTTGTTTTACATTCGATTTTCCTAATTTTTCGTGCCTAGAAAGCATAATACTTTTGCAGCAACCTCCCGAAATTTCAGGCTGATCGGAGTAAAGAGAAGCGAGTTATACGAATTTTACTAAAACAGTTATGGTGATATCACTTATAGCCAAAGCAGCCTTGCACTAGGAGGTGTTTCGGCTCACTCGGCATTTGACAGTTTCGTTGTTTTACATTCGATTTTCCTAATTTTTCGTGCCTAGAAAGCATAATACTTTTGCAGCAACCTCCCGAAATTTCAGGCTGATCGGAGTAAAGAGAAGCGAGTTATACGAATTTTACTAAAACAGTTATGGTGATATCACTTATAGCCAAAGCAGCCTTGCACTAGGAGGTGTTTCGGCTCACTCGGCATTTGACAGTTTCGTTGTTTTACATTCGATTTTCCTAATTTTTCGTGCCTAGAAAGCATAATACTTTTGCAGCAACCTCCCGAAATTTCAGGCTGATCGGAGTAAAGAGAAGCGAGTTATACGAATTTTACTAAAACAGTTATGGTGATATCACTTATAGCCAAAGCAGCCTTGCACTAGGAGGTGTTTCGGCTCACTCGGCATTTGACAGTTTCGTTGTTTTACATTCGATTTTCCTAATTTTTCGTGCCTAGAAAGCATAATACTTTTGCAGCAACCTCCCGAAATTTCAGGCTGATCGGAGTAAAGAGAAGCGAGTTATACGAATTTTACTAAAACAGTTATGGTGATATCACTTATAGCCAAAGCAGCCTTGCACTAGAGGTGTTTCGGCTCACTCGGCATTTGACAGTTTCGTTGTTTTACATTCGATTTTCCTAATTTTTCGTGCCTAGAAAGCATAATACTTTTGCAGCAACCTCCCGAAATTTCAGGCTGATCGGAGTAAAGAGAAGCGAGTTATACGAATTTTACTAAAACAGTTATGGTGATATCACTTATAGCCAAAGCAGCCTTGCACTAGGAGGTGTTTCGGCTCACTCGGCATTTGACAGTTTCGTTGTTTTACATTCGATTTTCCTAATTTTTCGTGCCTAGAAAGCATAATACCTTTGCAGCAACCTCCCGAAATTTCAGGCTGATCGGAGTAAAGAGAAGCGAGTTATACGAATTTTACTAAAACAGTTATGGTGATATCACTTATAGCCAAAGCAGCCTTGCACTAGGAGGTGTTTCGGCTCACTCGGCATTTGACAGTTTCGTTGTTTTACATTCGATTTTCCTAATTTTTCGTGCCTAGAAAGCATAATACTTTTGCAGCAACCTCCCGAAATTTCAGGCTGATCGGAGTAAAGAGAAGCGAGTTATACGAATTTTACTAAAACAGTTATGGTGATATCACTTATAGCCAAAGCAGCCTTGCACTAGGAGGTGTTTCGGCTCACTCGGCATTTGACAGTTTCGTTGTTTTACATTCGATTTTCCTAATTTTTCGTGCCTAGAAAGCATAATACTTTTGCAGCAACCTCCCGAAATTTCAGGCTGATCGGAGTAAAGAGAAGCGAGTTATACGAATTTTACTAAAACAGTTATGGTGATATCACTTATAGCCAAAGCAGCCTTGCACTAGGAGGTGTTTCGGCTCACTCGGCATTTGACAGTTTCGTTGTTTTACATTCGATTTTCCTAATTTTTCGTGCCTAGAAAGCATAATACTTTTGCAGCAACCTCCCGAAATTTCAGGCTGATCGGAGTAAAGAGAAGCGAGTTATACGAATTTTACTAAAACAGTTATGGTGATATCACTTATAGCCAAAGCAGCCTTGCACTAGGAGGTGTTTCGGCTCACTCGGCATTTGACAGTTTCGTTGTTTTACATTCGATTTTCCTAATTTTTCGTGCCTAGAAAGCATAATACCTTTGCAGCAACCTCCCGAAATTTCAGGCTGATCGGAGTAAAGAGAAGCGAGTTATACGAATTTTACTAAAACAGTTATGGTGATATCACTTATAGCCAAAGCAGCCTTGCACTAGGAGGTGTTTCGGCTCACTCGGCATTTGACAGTTTCGTTGTTTTACATTCGATTTTCCTAATTTTTCGTGCCTAGAAAGCATAATACTTTTGCAGCAACCTCCCGAAATGTCAGGCTGATCGGAGTAAAGAGAAGCGAGTTATACGAATTTTACTAAAACAGTTATGGTGATATCACTTATAGCCAAAGCAGCCTTGCACTAGGAGGTGTTTCGGCTCACTCGGCATTTGACAGTTTCGTTGTTTTACATTCGATTTTCCTAATTTTTCGTGCCTAGAAAGCATAATACTTTTGCAGCAACCTCCCGAAATTTCAGGCTGATCGGAGTAAAGAGAAGCGAGTTTTACGAATTTTACTAAAACAGTTATGGTGATATCACTTATAGCCAAAGCAGCCTTGCACTAGGAGGTGTTTCGGCTCACTCGGCATTTGACAGTTTCGTTGTTTTACATTCGATTTTCCTAATTTTTCGTGCCTAGAAAGCATAATACTTTTGCAGCAACCTCCCGAAATTTCAGGCTGATCGGAGTAAAGAGAAGCGAGTTATACGAATTTTACTAAAACAGTTATGGTGATATCACTTATAGCCAAAGCAGCCTTGAACTAGGAGGTGTTTCAGCTCACTCGGCATTTGACAGTTTCGTTGTTTTACATTCGATTTTCCTAATTTTTCGTGCCTAGAAAGCATAATACCTTTGCAGCAACCTCCCGAAATTTCAGGCTGATCGGAGTAAAGAGAAGCGAGTTATACGAATTTTACTAAAACAGTTATGGTGATATCACTTATAGCCAAAGCAGCCTTGCACTAGGAGGTGTTTCGGCTCACTCGGCATTTGACAGTTTCGTTGTTTTACATTCGATTTTCCTAATTTTTCGTGCCTAGAAAGCATAATACTTTTGCAGCAACCTCCCGAAATTTCAGGCTGATCGGAGTAAAGAGAAGCGAGTTATACGAATTTTACTAAAACAGTTATGGTGATATCACTTATAGCCAAAGCAGCCTTGCACTAGGAGGTGTTTCGGCTCACTCGGCATTTGACAGTTTCGTTGTTTTACATTCGATTTTCCTAATTTTTCGTGCCTAGAAAGCATAATACCTTTGCAGCAACCTCCCGAAATTTCAGGCTGATCGGAGTAAAGAGAAGCGAGTTATACGAATTTTACTAAAACAGTTATGGTGATATCACTTATAGCCAAAGCAGCCTTGCACTAGGAGGTGTTTCGGCTCACTCGGCATTTGACAGTTTCGTTGTTTTACATTCGATTTTCCTAATTTTTCGTGCCTAGAAAGCATAATACTTTTGCAGCAACCTCCCGAAATTTCAGGCTGATCGGAGTAAAGAGAAGCGAGTTATACGAATTTTACTAAAACAGTTATGGTGATATCACTTATAGCCAAAGCAGCCTACGAGGTGTTCGGCTCACTCGGCATTTGACAGTTTCGTTGTTTTACATTCGATTTTCCTAATTTTTCGTGCCTAGAAAGCATAATACCTTTGCAGCAACCTCCCGAAATTTCAGGCTGATCGGAGTAAAGAGAAGCGAGTTATACGAATTTTACTAAAACAGTTATGGTGATATCACTTATAGCCAAAGCAGCCTTGCACTAGGAGGTGTTTCGGCTCACTCGGCATTTGACAGTTTCGTTGTTTTACATTCGATTTTCCTAATTTTTCGTGCCTAGAAAGCATAATACTTTTGCAGCAACCTCCCGAAATTTCAGGCTGATCGGAGTAAAGAGAAGCGAGTTATACGAATTTTACTAAAACAGTTATGGTGATATCACTTATAGCCAAAGCAGCCTTGCACTAGGAGGTGTTTCGGCTCACTCGGCATTTGACAGTTTCGTTGTTTTACATTCGATTTTCCTAATTTTTCGTGCCTAGAAAGCATAATACCTTTGCAGCAACCTCCCGAAATTTCAGGCTGATCGGAGTAAAGAGAAGCGAGTTATACGAATTTTACTAAAACAGTTATGGTGATATCACTTATAGCCAAAGCAGCCTTGCACTAGGAGGTGTTTCGGCTCACTCGGCATTTGACAGTTTCGTTGTTTTACATTCGATTTTCCTAATTTTTCGTGCCTAGAAAGCATAATACTTTTGCAGCAACCTCCCGAAATTTCAGGCTGATCGGAGTAAAGAGAAGCGAGTTATACGAATTTTACTAAAACAGTTATGGTGATATCACTTATAGCCAAAGCACTCACTCGGCATTTGACAGTTTCGTTGTTTTACATTCGATTTTCCTAATTTTTCGTGCCTAGAAAGCATAATACCTTTGCAGCAACCTCCCGAAATTTCAGGCTGATCGGAGTAAAGAGAAGCGAGTTATACGAATTTTACTAAAACAGTTATGGTGATATCACTTATAGCCAAAGCAGCCTTGCACTAGGAGGTGTTTCGGCTCACTCGGCATTTGACAGTTTCGTTGTTTTACATTCGATTTTCCTAATTTTTCGTGCCTAGAAAGCATAATACTTTTGCAGCAACCTCCCGAAATTTCAGGCTGATCGGAGTAAAGAGAAGCGAGTTATACGAATTTTACTAAAACAGTTATGGTGATATCACTTATAGCCAAAGCAGCCTTGCACTAGGAGGTGTTTCGGCTCACTCGGCATTTGACAGTTTCGTTGTTTTACATTCGATTTTCCTAATTTTTCGTGCCTAGAAAGCATAATACTTTTGCAGCAACCTCCCGAAATTTCAGGCTGATCGGAGTAAAGAGAAGCGAGTTATACGAATTTTACTAAAACAGTTATGGTGATATCACTTATAGCCAAAGCAGCCTTGCACTAGGAGGTGTTTCGGCTCACTCGGCATTTGACAGTTTCGTTGTTTTACATTCGATTTTCCTAATTTTTCGTGCCTAGAAAGCATAATACTTTTGCAGCAACCTCCCGAAATTTCAGGCTGATCGGAGTAAAGAGAAGCGAGTTATACGAATTTTACTAAAACAGTTATGGTGATATCACTTATAGCCAAAGCAGCCTTGCACTAGAGGGTTTCGGCTCACTCGGCATTTGACAGTTTCGTTGTTTTACATTCGATTTTCCTAATTTTTCGTGCCTAGAAAGCATAATACCTTTGCAGCAACCTCCCGAAATTTCAGGCTGATCGGAGTAAAGAGAAGCGAGTTATACGAATTTTACTAAAACAGTTATGGTGATATCACTTATAGCCAAAGCAGCCTTGCACTAGGAGGTGTTTCGGCTCACTCGGCATTTGACAGTTTCGTTGTTTTACATTCGATTTTCCTAATTTTTCGTGCCTAGAAAGCATAATACTTTTGCAGCAACCTCCCGAAATTTCAGGCTGATCGGAGTAAAGAGAAGCGAGTTATACGAATTTTACTAAAACAGTTATGGTGATATCACTTATAGCCAAAGCAGCCTTGCACTAGGAGGTGTTTCGGCTCACTCGGCATTTGACAGTTTCGTTGTTTTACATTCGATTTTCCTAATTTTTCGTGCCTAGAAAGCATAATACCTTTGCAGCAACCTCCCGAAATTTCAGGCTGATCGGAGTAAAGAGAAGCGAGTTATACGAATTTTACTAAAACAGTTATGGTGATATCACTTATAGCCAAAGCAGCCTTGCACTAGGAGGTGTTTCGGCTCACTCGGCATTTGACAGTTTCGTTGTTTTACATTCGATTTTCCTAATTTTTCGTGCCTAGAAAGCATAATACTTTTGCAGCAACCTCCCGAAATTTCAGGCTGATCGGAGTAAAGAGAAGCGAGTTATACGAATTTTACTAAAACAGTTATGGTGATATCACTTATAGCCAAAGCAGCCTTGCACTAGGAGGTGTTTCGGCTCACTCGGCATTTGACAGTTTCGTTGTTTTACATTCGATTTTCCTAATTTTTCGTGCCTAGAAAGCATAATACTTTTGCAGCAACCTCCCGAAATTTCAGGCTGATCGGAGTAAAGAGAAGCGAGTTATACGAATTTTACTAAAACAGTTATGGTGATATCACTTATAGCCAAAGCAGCCTTGCACTAGGAGGTGTTTCGGCTCACTCGGCATTTGACAGTTTCGTTGTTTTACATTCGATTTTCCTAATTTTTCGTGCCTAGAAAGCATAATACTTTTGCAGCAACCTCCCGAAATTTCAGGCTGATCGGAGTAAAGAGAAGCGAGTTATACGAATTTTACTAAAACAGTTATGGTGATATCACTTATAGCCAAAGCAGCTGCACTAGGAGGTGTTCGGCTCACTCGGCATTTGACAGTTTCGTTGTTTTACATTCGATTTTCCTAATTTTTCGTGCCTAGAAAGCATAATACCTTTGCAGCAACCTCCCGAAATTTCAGGCTGATCGGAGTAAAGAGAAGCGAGTTATACGAATTTTACTAAAACAGTTATGGTGATATCACTTATAGCCAAAGCAGCCTTGCACTAGGAGGTGTTTCGGCTCACTCGGCATTTGACAGTTTCGTTGTTTTACATTCGATTTTCCTAATTTTTCGTGCCTAGAAAGCATAATACTTTTGCAGCAACCTCCCGAAATTTCAGGCTGATCGGAGTAAAGAGAAGCGAGTTATACGAATTTTACTAAAACAGTTATGGTGATATCACTTATAGCCAAAGCAGCCTTGCACTGGAGGTGTTTCGGCTCACTCGGCATTTGACAGTTTCGTTGTTTTACATTCGATTTTCCTAATTTTTCGTGCCTAGAAAGCATAATACTTTTGCAGCAACCTCCCGAAATTTCAGGCTGATCGGAGTAAAGAGAAGCGAGTTATACGAATTTTACTAAAACAGTTATGGTGATATCACTTATAGCCAAAGCAGCCTTGCACTAGGAGGTGTTTCGGCTCACTCGGCATTTGACAGTTTCGTTGTTTTACATTCGATTTTCCTAATTTTTCGTGCCTAGAAAGCATAATACTTTTGCAGCAACCTCCCGAAATTTCAGGCTGATCGGAGTAAAGAGAAGCGAGTTATACGAATTTTACTAAAACAGTTATGGTGATATCACTTATAGCCAAAGCAGCCTTGCACTAGGAGGTGTTTCGGCTCACTCGGCATTTGACAGTTTCGTTGTTTTACATTCGATTTTCCTAATTTTTCGTGCCTAGAAAGCATAATACTTTTGCAGCAACCTCCCGAAATTTCAGGCTGATCGGAGTAAAGAGAAGCGAGTTATACGAATTTTACTAAAACAGTTATGGTGATATCACTTATAGCCAAAGCAGCCTTGCACTAGGAGGTGTTTCGGCTCACTCGGCATTTGACAGTTTCGTTGTTTTACATTCGATTTTCCTAATTTTTCGTGCCTAGAAAGCATAATACTTTTGCAGCAACCTCCCGAAATTTCAGGCTGATCGGAGTAAAGAGAAGCGAGTTATACGAATTTTACTAAAACAGTTATGGTGATATCACTTATAGCCAAAGCAGCCTTGCACTAGGAGGTGTTTCGGCTCACTCGGCATTTGACAGTTTCGTTGTTTTACATTCGATTTTCCTAATTTTTCGTGCCTAGAAAGCATAATACTTTTGCAGCAACCTCCCGAAATTTCAGGCTGATCGGAGTAAAGAGAAGCGAGTTATACGAATTTTACTAAAACAGTTATGGTGATATCACTTATAGCCAAAGCAGCCTTGCACTAGGAGGTGTTTCGGCTCACTCGGCATTTGACAGTTTCGTTGTTTTACATTCGATTTTCCTAATTTTTCGTGCCTAGAAAGCATAATACCTTTGCAGCAACCTCCCGAAATTTCAGGCTGATCGGAGTAAAGAGAAGCGAGTTATACGAATTTTACTAAAACAGTTATGGTGATATCACTTATAGCCAAAGCAGCCTTGCACTAGGAGGTGTTTCGGCTCACTCGGCATTTGACAGTTTCGTTGTTTTACATTCGATTTTCCTAATTTTTCGTGCCTAGAAAGCATAATACTTTTGCAGCAACCTCCCGAAATTTCAGGCTGATCGGAGTAAAGAGAAGCGAGTTATACGAATTTTACTAAAACAGTTATGGTGATATCACTTATAGCCAAAGCACTCACTCGGCATTTGACAGTTTCGTTGTTTTACATTCGATTTTCCTAATTTTTCGTGCCTAGAAAGCATAATACTTTTGCAGCAACCTCCCGAAATTTCAGGCTGATCGGAGTAAAGAGAAGCGAGTTATACGAATTTTACTAAAACAGTTATGGTGATATCACTTATAGCCAAAGCAGCCTTGCACTAGGAGGTGTTTCGGCTCACTCGGCATTTGACAGTTTCGTTGTTTTACATTCGATTTTCCTAATTTTTCGTGCCTAGAAAGCATAATACTTTTGCAGCAACCTCCCGAAATTTCAGGCTGATCGGAGTAAAGAGAAGCGAGTTATACGAATTTTACTAAAACAGTTATGGTGATATCACTTATAGCCAAAGCAGCCTTGCACTAGGAGGTGTTTCGGCTCACTCGGCATTTGACAGTTTCGTTGTTTTACATTCGATTTTCCTAATTTTTCGTGCCTAGAAAGCATAATACCTTTGCAGCAACCTCCCGAAATTTCAGGCTGATCGGAGTAAAGAGAAGCGAGTTATACGAATTTTACTAAAACAGTTATGGTGATATCACTTATAGCCAAAGCAGCCTTGCACTAGGAGGTGTTTCGGCTCACTCGGCATTTGACAGTTTCGTTGTTTTACATTCGATTTTCCTAATTTTTCGTGCCTAGAAAGCATAATACTTTTGCAGCAACCTCCCGAAATTTCAGGCTGATCGGAGTAAAGAGAAGCGAGTTATACGAATTTTACTAAAACAGTTATGGTGATATCACTTATAGCCAAAGCAGCCTTGCACTAGGAGGTGTTTCGGCTCACTCGGCATTTGACAGTTTCGTTGTTTTACATTCGATTTTCCTAATTTTTCGTGCCTAGAAAGCATAATACCTTTGCAGCAACCTCCCGAAATTTCAGGCTGATCGGAGTAAAGAGAAGCGAGTTATACGAATTTTACTAAAACAGTTATGGTGATATCACTTATAGCCAAAGCAGCCTTGCACTAGGAGGTGTTTCGGCTCACTCGGCATTTGACAGTTTCGTTGTTTTACATTCGATTTTCCTAATTTTTCGTGCCTAGAAAGCATAATACTTTTGCAGCAACCTCCCGAAATTTCAGGCTGATCGGAGTAAAGAGAAGCGAGTTATACGAATTTTACTAAAACAGTTATGGTGATATCACTTATAGCCAAAGCACTCACTCGGCATTTGACAGTTTCGTTGTTTTACATTCGATTTTCCTAATTTTTCGTGCCTAGAAAGCATAATACCTTTGCAGCAACCTCCCGAAATTTCAGGCTGATCGGAGTAAAGAGAAGCGAGTTATACGAATTTTACTAAAACAGTTATGGTGATATCACTTATAGCCAAAGCAGCCTTGCACTAGGAGGTGTTTCGGCTCACTCGGCATTTGACAGTTTCGTTGTTTTACATTCGATTTTCCTAATTTTTCGTGCCTAGAAAGCATAATACTTTTGCAGCAACCTCCCGAAATTTCAGGCTGATCGGAGTAAAGAGAAGCGAGTTATACGAATTTTACTAAAACAGTTATGGTGATATCACTTATAGCCAAAGCAGCCTGCACTAGGAGTGTTTCGGCTCACTCGGCATTTGACAGTTTCGTTGTTTTACATTCGATTTTCCTAATTTTTCGTGCCTAGAAAGCATAATACCTTTGCAGCAACCTCCCGAAATTTCAGGCTGATCGGAGTAAAGAGAAGCGAGTTTTACGAATTTTACTAAAACAGTTATGGTGATATCACTTATAGCCAAAGCAGCCTTGCACTAGGAGGTGTTTCGGCTCACTCGGCATTTGACAGTTTGGTTGTTTTACATTCGATTTTCCTAATTTTTCGTGCCTAGAAAGCATAATACCTTTGCAGCAACCTCCCGAAATTTCAGGCTGATCGGAGTAAAGAGAAGCGAGTTATACGAATTTTACTAAAACAGTTATGGTGATATCACTTATAGCCAAAGCAGCCTTGCACTAGGAGGTGTTTCGGCTCACTCGGCATTTGACAGTTTCGTTGTTTTACATTCGATTTTCCTAATTTTTCGTGCCTAGAAAGCATAATACATTTGCAGCAACCTCCCGAAATTTCAGGCTGATCGGAGTAAAGAGAAGCGAGTTATACGAATTTTACTAAAACAGTTATGGTGATATCACTTATAGCCAAAGCAGCCTTGCACTAGGAGGTGTTTCGGCTCACTCGGCATTTGACAGTTTCGTTGTTTTACATTCGATTTTCCTAATTTTTCGTGCCTAGAAAGCATAATACTTTTGCAGCAACCTCCCGAAATTTCAGGCTGATCGGAGTAAAGAGAAGCGAGTTTTACGAATTTTACTAAAACAGTTATGGTGATATCACTTATAGCCAAAGCAGCCTTGCACTAGGAGGTGTTTCGGCTCACTCGGCATTTGACAGTTTCGTTGTTTTACATTCGATTTTCCTAATTTTTCGTGCCTAGAAAGCATAATACCTTTGCAGCAACCTCCCGAAATTTCAGGCTGATCGGAGTAAAGAGAAGCGAGTTATACGAATTTTACTAAAACAGTTATGGTGATATCACTTATAGCCAAAGCACTCACTCGGCATTTGACAGTTTCGTTGTTTTACATTCGATTTTCCTAATTTTTCGTGCCTAGAAAGCATAATACCTTTGCAGCAACCTCCCGAAATTTCAGGCTGATCGGAGTAAAGAGAAGCGAGTTATACGAATTTTACTAAAACAGTTATGGTGATATCACTTATAGCCAAAGCAGCCTTGCACTAGGAGGTGTTTCGGCTCACTCGGCATTTGACAGTTTCGTTGTTTTACATTCGATTTTCCTAATTTTTCGTGCCTAGAAAGCATAATACTTTTGCAGCAACCTGCCGAAATTTCAAGCTGATCGGAGTAAAGAGAAGCGAGTTATACGAATTTTACTAAAACAGTTATGGTGATATCACTTATAGCCAAAGCAGCCTTGCACTAGGAGGTGTTTCGGCTCACTCGGCATTTGACAGTTTCGTTGTTTTACATTCGATTTTCCTAATTTTTCGTGCCTAGAAAGCATAATACTTTTGCAGCAACCTCCCGAAATTTCAGGCTGATCGGAGTAAAGAGAAGCGAGTTATACGAATTTTACTAAAACAGTTATGGTGATATCACTTATAGCCAAAGCAGCCTTGCACTAGGAGGTGTTTCGGCTCACTCGGCATTTGACAGTTTCGTTGTTTTACATTCGATTTTCCTAATTTTTCGTGCCTAGAAAGCATAATACCTTTGCAGCAACCTCCCGAAATTTCAGGCTGATCGGAGTAAAGAGAAGCGAGTTATACGAATTTTACTAAAACAGTTATGGTGATATCACTTATAGCCAAAGCAGCCTTGCACTAGAGGTGTTTCGGCTCACTCGGCATTTGACAGTTTCGTTGTTTTACATTCGATTTTCCTAATTTTTCGTGCCTAGAAAGCATAATACCTTTGCAGCAACCTCCCGAAATTTCAGGCTGATCGGAGTAAAGAGAAGCGAGTTATACGAATTTTACTAAAACAGTTATGGTGATATCACTTATAGCCAAAGCAGCCTTGCACTAGGAGGTGTTTCGGCTCACTCGGCATTTGACAGTTTCGTTGTTTTACATTCGATTTTCCTAATTTTTCGTGCCTAGAAAGCATAATACTTTTGCAGCAACCTCCCGAAATTTCAGGCTGATCGGAGTAAAGAGAAGCGAGTTATACGAATTTTACTAAAACAGTTATGGTGATATCACTTATAGCCAAAGCAGCCTTGCACTAGGAGGTGTTTCGGCTCACTCGGCATTTGACAGTTTCGTTGTTTTACATTCGATTTTCCTAATTTTTCGTGCCTAGAAAGCATAATACTTTTGCAGCAACCTCCCGAAATTTCAGGCTGATCGGAGTAAAGAGAAGCGAGTTATACGAATTTTACTAAAACAGTTATGGTGATATCACTTATAGCCAAAGCAGCCTTGCACTAGGAGGTGTTTCGGCTCACTCGGCATTTGACAGTTTCGTTGTTTTACATTCGATTTTCCTAATTTTTCGTGCCTAGAAAGCATAATACTTTTGCAGCAACCTCCCGAAATTTCAGGCTGATCGGAGTAAAGAGAAGCGAGTTATACGAATTTTACTAAAACAGTTATGGTGATATCACTTATAGCCAAAGCACTCACTCGGCATTTGACAGTTTCGTTGTTTTACATTCGATTTTCCTAATTTTTCGTGCCTAGAAAGCATAATACCTTTGCAGCAACCTCCCGAAATTTCAGGCTGATCGGAGTAAAGAGAAGCGAGTTATACGAATTTTACTAAAACAGTTATGGTGATATCACTTATAGCCAAAGCAGCCTTGCACTAGGAGGTGTTTCGGCTCACTCGGCATTTGACAGTTTCGTTGTTTTACATTCGATTTTCCTAATTTTTCGTGCCTAGAAAGCATAATACCTTTGCAGCAACCTCCCGAAATTTCAGGCTGATCGGAGTAAAGAGAAGCGAGTTATACGAATTTTACTAAAACAGTTATGGTGATATCACTTATAGCCAAAGCAGCCTTGCACTAGGAGGTGTTTCGGCTCACTCGGCATTTGACAGTTTCGTTGTTTTACATTCGATTTTCCTAATTTTTCGTGCCTAGAAAGCATAATACTTTTGCAGCAACCTCCCGAAATTTCAGGCTGATCGGAGTAAAGAGAAGCGAGTTATACGAATTTTACTAAAACAGTTATGGTGATATCACTTATAGCCAAAGCAGCCTTGCACTAGGAGGTGTTTCGGCTCACTCGGCATTTGACAGTTTCGTTGTTTTACATTCGATTTTCCTAATTTTTCGTGCCTAGAAAGCATAATACTTTTGCAGCAACCTCCCGAAATTTCAGGCTGATCGGAGTAAAGAGAAGCGAGTTATACGAATTTTACTAAAACAGTTATGGTGATATCACTTATAGCCAAAGCAGCCTTGCACTAGGAGGTGTTTCGGCTCACTCGGCATTTGACAGTTTCGTTGTTTTACATTCGATTTTCCTAATTTTTCGTGCCTAGAAAGCATAATACTTTTGCAGCAACCTCCCGAAATTTCAGGCTGATCGGAGTAAAGAGAAGCGAGTTATACGAATTTTACTAAAACAGTTATGGTGATATCACTTATAGCCAAAGCAGCCTTGCACTAGGAGGTGTTTCGGCTCACTCGGCATTTGACAGTTTCGTTGTTTTACATTCGATTTTCCTAATTTTTCGTGCCTAGAAAGCATAATACTTTTGCAGCAACCTCCCGAAATTTCAGGCTGATCGGAGTAAAGAGAAGCGAGTTATACGAATTTTACTAAAACAGTTATGGTGATATCACTTATAGCCAAAGCAGCCTTGCACTAGGAGGTGTTTCGGCTCACTCGGCATTTGACAGTTTCGTTGTTTTACATTCGATTTTCCTAATTTTTCGTGCCTAGAAAGCATAATACTTTTGCAGCAACCTCCCGAAATTTCAGGCTGATCGGAGTAAAGAGAAGCGAGTTATACGAATTTTACTAAAACAGTTATGGTGATATCACTTATAGCCAAAGCAGCCTTGCACTAGGAGGTGTTTCGGCTCACTCGGCATTTGACAGTTTCGTTGTTTTACATTCGATTTTCCTAATTTTTCGTGCCTAGAAAGCATAATACCTTTGCAGCAACCTCCCGAAATTTCAGGCTGATCGGAGTAAAGAGAAGCGAGTTATACGAATTTTACTAAAACAGTTATGGTGATATCACTTATAGCCAAAGCAGCCTTGCACTAGGAGGTGTTTCGGCTCACTCGGCATTTGACAGTTTCGTTGTTTTACATTCGATTTTCCTAATTTTTCGTGCCTAGAAAGCATAATACCTTTGCAGCAACCTCCCGAAATTTCAGGCTGATCGGAGTAAAGAGAAGCGAGTTATACGAATTTTACTAAAACAGTTATGGTGATATCACTTATAGCCAAAGCAGCCTTGCACTAGGAGGTGTTTCGGCTCACTCGGCATTTGACAGTTTCGTTGTTTTACATTCGATTTTCCTAATTTTTCGTGCCTAGAAAGCATAATACTTTTGCAGCAACCTCCCGAAATTTCAGGCTGATCGGAGTAAAGAGAAGCGAGTTATACGAATTTTACTAAAACAGTTATGGTGATATCACTTATAGCCAAAGCAGCCTCACTGGGCGGCCACTCGGCATTTGACAGTTTCGTTGTTTTACATTCGATTTTCCTAATTTTTCGTGCCTAGAAAGCATAATACTTTTGCAGCAACCTCCCGAAATTTCAGGCTGATCGGAGTAAAGAGAAGCGAGTTATACGAATTTTACTAAAACAGTTATGGTGATATCACTTATAGCCAAAGCAGCCTTGCACTAGGAGGTGTTTCGGCTCACTCGGCATTTGACAGTTTCGTTGTTTTACATTCGATTTTCCTAATTTTTCGTGCCTAGAAAGCATAATACTTTTGCAGCAACCTCCCGAAATTTCAGGCTGATCGGAGTAAAGAGAAGCGAGTTATACGAATTTTACTAAAACAGTTATGGTGATATCACTTATAGCCAAAGCAGCCTTGCACTAGGAGTGTTTGGCTCACTCGGCATTTGACAGTTTCGTTGTTTTACATTCGATTTTCCTAATTTTTCGTGCCTAGAAAGCATAATACTTTTGCAGCAACCTCCCGAAATTTCAGGCTGATCGGAGTAAAGAGAAGCGAGTTATACGAATTTTACTAAAACAGTTATGGTGATATCACTTATAGCCAAAGCAGCCTTGCACTAGGAGGTGTTTCGGCTCACTCGGCATTTGACAGTTTCGTTGTTTTACATTCGATTTTCCTAATTTTTCGTGCCTAGAAAGCATAATACTTTTGCAGCAACCTCCCGAAATTTCAGGCTGATCGGAGTAAAGAGAAGCGAGTTATACGAATTTTACTAAAACAGTTATGGTGATATCACTTATAGCCAAAGCACTCACTCGGCTATTTGACAGTTTCGTTGTTTTACATTCGATTTTCCTAATTTTTCGTGCCTAGAAAGCATAATACTTTTGCAGCAACCTCCCGAAATTTCAGGCTGATCGGAGTAAAGAGAAGCGAGTTATACGAATTTTACTAAAACAGTTATGGTGATATCACTTATAGCCAAAGCAGCCTTGCACTAGGAGGTGTTTCGGCTCACTCGGCATTTGACAGTTTCGTTGTTTTACATTCGATTTTCCTAATTTTTCGTGCCTAGAAAGCATAATACTTTTGCAGCAACCTCCCGAAATTTCAGGCTGATCGGAGTAAAGAGAAGCGAGTTATACGAATTTTACTAAAACAGTTATGGTGATATCACTTATAGCCAAAGCAGCCTTGCACTAGGAGGTGTTTCGGCTCACTCGGCATTTGACAGTTTCGTTGTTTTACATTCGATTTTCCTAATTTTTCGTGCCTAGAAAGCATAATACCTTTGCAGCAACCTCCCGAAATTTCAGGCTGATCGGAGTAAAGAGAAGCGAGTTATACGAATTTTACTAAAACAGTTATGGTGATATCACTTATAGCCAAAGCAGCCTTGCACTAGGAGGTGTTTCGGCTCACTCGGCATTTGACAGTTTCGTTGTTTTACATTCGATTTTCCTAATTTTTCGTGCCTAGAAAGCATAATACTTTTGCAGCAACCTCCCGAAATTTCAGGCTGATCGGAGTAAAGAGAAGCGAGTTATACGAATTTTACTAAAACAGTTATGGTGATATCACTTATAGCCAAAGCAGCCTTGCACTAGGAGGTGTTTCGGCTCACTCGGCATTTGACAGTTTCGTTGTTTTACATTCGATTTTCCTAATTTTTCGTGCCTAGAAAGCATAATACTTTTGCAGCAACCTCCCGAAATTTCAGGCTGATCGGAGTAAAGAGAAGCGAGTTTTACGAATTTTACTAAAACAGTTATGGTGATATCACTTATAGCCAAAGCAGCCTTGCACTAGGAGGTGTTTCGGCTCACTCGGCATTTGACAGTTTCGTTGTTTTACATTCGATTTTCCTAATTTTTCGTGCCTAGAAAGCATAATACTTTTGCAGCAACCTCCCGAAATTTCAGGCTGATCGGAGTAAAGAGAAGCGAGTTATACGAATTTTACTAAAACAGTTATGGTGATATCACTTATAGCCAAAGCACTTGCACTCGGCATTTGACAGTTTCGTTGTTTTACATTCGATTTTCCTAATTTTTCGTGCCTAGAAAGCATAATACCTTTGCAGCAACCTCCCGAAATTTCAGGCTGATCGGAGTAAAGAGAAGCGAGTTATACGAATTTTACTAAAACAGTTATGGTGATATCACTTATAGCCAAAGCAGCCTTGCACTAGGAGGTGTTTCGGCTCACTCGGCATTTGACAGTTTCGTTGTTTTACATTCGATTTTCCTAATTTTTCGTGCCTAGAAAGCATAATACTTTTGCAGCAACCTCCCGAAATTTCAGGCTGATCGGAGTAAAGAGAAGCGAGTTATACGAATTTTACTAAAACAGTTATGGTGATATCACTTATAGCCAAAGCAGCCTTGCACTAGAGGTGTTTCGGCTCACTCGGCATTTGACAGTTTCGTTGTTTTACATTCGATTTTCCTAATTTTTCGTGCCTAGAAAGCATAATACTTTTGCAGCAACCTCCCGAAATTTCAGGCTGATCGGAGTAAAGAGAAGCGAGTTATACGAATTTTACTAAAACAGTTATGGTGATATCACTTATAGCCAAAGCAGCCTTGCACTAGGAGGTGTTTCGGCTCACTCGGCATTTGACAGTTTCGTTGTTTTACATTCGATTTTCCTAATTTTTCGTGCCTAGAAAGCATAATACTTTTGCAGCAACCTCCCGAAATTTCAGGCTGATCGGAGTAAAGAGAAGCGAGTTATACGAATTTTACTAAAACAGTTATGGTGATATCACTTATAGCCAAAGCACTCACTCGGCATTTGACAGTTTCGTTGTTTTACATTCGATTTTCCTAATTTTTCGTGCCTAGAAAGCATAATACCTTTGCAGCAACCTCCCGAAATTTCAGGCTGATCGGAGTAAAGAGAAGCGAGTTATACGAATTTTACTAAAACAGTTATGGTGATATCACTTATAGCCAAAGCAGCCTTGCACTAGGAGGTGTTTCGGCTCACTCGGCATTTGACAGTTTCGTTGTTTTACATTCGATTTTCCTAATTTTTCGTGCCTAGAAAGCATAATACTTTTGCAGCAACCTCCCGAAATTTCAGGCTGATCGGAGTAAAGAGAAGCGAGTTATACGAATTTTACTAAAACAGTTATGGTGATATCACTTATAGCCAAAGCAGCCTTGCACTAGGAGGTGTTTCGGCTCACTCGGCATTTGACAGTTTCGTTGTTTTACATTCGATTTTCCTAATTTTTCGTGCCTAGAAAGCATAATACTTTTGCAGCAACCTCCCGAAATTTCAGGCTGATCGGAGTAAAGAGAAGCGAGTTATACGAATTTTACTAAAACAGTTATGGTGATATCACTTATAGCCAAAGCAGCCTTGCACTAGGAGGTGTTTCGGCTCACTCGGCATTTGACAGTTTCGTTGTTTTACATTCGATTTTCCTAATTTTTCGTGCCTAGAAAGCATAATACTTTTGCAGCAACCTCCCGAAATTTCAGGCTGATCGGAGTAAAGAGAAGCGAGTTATACGAATTTTACTAAAACAGTTATGGTGATATCACTTATAGCCAAAGCAGCCTTGCACTAGGAGGTGTTTCGGCTCACTCGGCATTTGACAGTTTCGTTGTTTTACATTCGATTTTCCTAATTTTTCGTGCCTAGAAAGCATAATACTTTTGCAGCAACCTCCCGAAATTTCAGGCTGATCGGAGTAAAGAGAAGCGAGTTATACGAATTTTACTAAAACAGTTATGGTGATATCACTTATAGCCAAAGGTGCGACTCACTCGGCATTTGACAGTTTCGTTGTTTTACATTCGATTTTCCTAATTTTTCGTGCCTAGAAAGCATAATACCTTTGCAGCAACCTCCCGAAATTTCAGGCTGATCGGAGTAAAGAGAAGCGAGTTATACGAATTTTACTAAAACAGTTATGGTGATATCACTTATAGCCAAAGCAGCCTTGCACTAGGAGGTGTTTCGGCTCACTCGGCATTTGACAGTTTCGTTGTTTTACATTCGATTTTCCTAATTTTTCGTGCCTAGAAAGCATAATACTTTTGCAGCAACCTCCCGAAATTTCAGGCTGATCGGAGTAAAGAGAAGCGAGTTATACGAATTTTACTAAAACAGTTATGGTGATATCACTTATAGCCAAAGCAGCCTTGCACTAGGAGGTGTTTCGGCTCACTCGGCATTTGACAGTTTCGTTGTTTTACATTCGATTTTCCTAATTTTTCGTGCCTAGAAAGCATAATACTTTTGCAGCAACCTCCCGAAATTTCAGGCTGATCGGAGTAAAGAGAAGCGAGTTATACGAATTTTACTAAAACAGTTATGGTGATATCACTTATAGCCAAAGCAGCCTTGCACTAGGAGGTGTTTCGGCTCACTCGGCATTTGACAGTTTCGTTGTTTTACATTCGATTTTCCTAATTTTTCGTGCCTAGAAAGCATAATACTTTTGCAGCAACCTCCCGAAATTTCAGGCTGATCGGAGTAAAGAGAAGCGAGTTATACGAATTTTACTAAAACAGTTATGGTGATATCACTTATAGCCAAAGCAGCCTTGCACTAGGAGGTGTTTCGGCTCACTCGGCATTTGACAGTTTCGTTGTTTTACATTCGATTTTCCTAATTTTTCGTGCCTAGAAAGCATAATACTTTTGCAGCAACCTCCCGAAATTTCAGGCTGATCGGAGTAAAGAGAAGCGAGTTTTACGAATTTTACTAAAACAGTTATGGTGATATCACTTATAGCCAAAGCAGCCTTGCACTAGGAGGTGTTTCGGCTCACTCGGCATTTGACAGTTTCGTTGTTTTACATTCGATTTTCCTAATTTTTCGTGCCTAGAAAGCATAATACTTTTGCAGCAACCTCCCGAAATTTCAGGCTGATCGGAGTAAAGAGAAGCGAGTTATACGAATTTTACTAAAACAGTTATGGTGATATCACTTATAGCCAAAGCACTCACTCGGCATTTGACAGTTTCGTTGTTTTACATTCGATTTTCCTAATTTTTCGTGCCTAGAAAGCATAATACCTTTGCAGCAACCTCCCGAAATTTCAGGCTGATCGGAGTAAAGAGAAGCGAGTTATACGAATTTTACTAAAACAGTTATGGTGATATCACTTATAGCCAAAGCAGCCTTGCACTAGGAGGTGTTTCGGCTCACTCGGCATTTGACAGTTTCGTTGTTTTACATTCGATTTTCCTAATTTTTCGTGCCTAGAAAGCATAATACTTTTGCAGCAACCTCCCGAAATTTCAGGCTGATCGGAGTAAAGAGAAGCGAGTTATACGAATTTTACTAAAACAGTTATGGTGATATCACTTATAGCCAAAGCACTCACTCGGCATTTGACAGTTTCGTTGTTTTACATTCGATTTTCCTAATTTTTCGTGCTTGGAAAGCATAATACCTTTGCAGCAACCTCCCGAAATTTCAGGCTGATCGGAGTAAAGAGAAGCGAGTTATACGAATTTTACTAAAACAGTTATGGTGATATCACTTATAGCCAAAGCAGCCTTGCACTAGGAGGTGTTTCGGCTCACTCGGCATTTGACAGTTTCGTTGTTTTACATTCGATTTTCCTAATTTTTCGTGCCTAGAAAGCATAATACTTTTGCAGCAACCTCCCGAAATTTCAGGCTGATCGGAGTAAAGAGAAGCGAGTTATACGAATTTTACTAAAACAGTTATGGTGATATCACTTATAGCCAAAGCAGCCTTGCACTAGGAGGTGTTTCGGCTCACTCGGCATTTGACAGTTTCGTTGTTTTACATTCGATTTTCCTAATTTTTCGTGCCTAGAAAGCATAATACTTTTGCAGCAACCTCCCGAAATTTCAGGCTGATCGGAGTAAAGAGAAGCGAGTTATACGAATTTTACTAAAACAGTTATGGTGATATCACTTATAGCCAAAGCAGCCTTGCACTAGGAGGTGTTTCGGCTCACTCGGCATTTGACAGTTTCGTTGTTTTACATTCGATTTTCCTAATTTTTCGTGCCTAGAAAGCATAATACTTTTGCAGCAACCTCCCGAAATTTCAGGCTGATCGGAGTAAAGAGAAGCGAGTTATACGAATTTTACTAAAACAGTTATGGTGATATCACTTATAGCCAAAGCAGCCTTGCACTAGGAGGTGTTTCGGCTCACTCGGCATTTGACAGTTTCGTTGTTTTACATTCGATTTTCCTAATTTTTCGTGCCTAGAAAGCATAATACTTTTGCAGCAACCTCCCGAAATTTCAGGCTGATCGGAGTAAAGAGAAGCGAGTTATACGAATTTTACTAAAACAGTTATGGTGATATCACTTATAGCCAAAGCAGCCTTGCACTAGGAGGTGTTTCGGCTCACTCGGCATTTGACAGTTTCGTTGTTTTACATTCGATTTTCCTAATTTTTCGTGCCTAGAAAGCATAATACCTTTGCAGCAACCTCCCGAAATTTCAGGCTGATCGGAGTAAAGAGAAGCGAGTTATACGAATTTTACTAAAACAGTTATGGTGATATCACTTATAGCCAAAGCAGCCTTGCACTAGGAGGTGTTTCGGCTCACTCGGCATTTGACAGTTTCGTTGTTTTACATTCGATTTTCCTAATTTTTCGTGCCTAGAAAGCATAATACTTTTGCAGCAACCTCCCGAAATTTCAGGCTGATCGGAGTAAAGAGAAGCGAGTTATACGAATTTTACTAAAACAGTTATGGTGATATCACTTATAGCCAAAGCAGCCTTGCACTAGGAGGTGTTTCGGCTCACTCGGCATTTGACAGTTTCGTTGTTTTACATTCGATTTTCCTAATTTTTCGTGCCTAGAAAGCATAATACTTTTGCAGCAACCTCCCGAAATTTCAGGCTGATCGGAGTAAAGAGAAGCGAGTTATACGAATTTTACTAAAACAGTTATGGTGATATCACTTATAGCCAAAGCAGCCTTGCACTAGGAGGTGTTTCGGCTCACTCGGCATTTGACAGTTTCGTTGTTTTACATTCGATTTTCCTAATTTTTCGTGCCTAGAAAGCATAATACTTTTGCAGCAACCTCCCGAAATTTCAGGCTGATCGGAGTAAAGAGAAGCGAGTTTTACGAATTTTACTAAAACAGTTATGGTGATATCACTTATAGCCAAAGCAGCCTTGCACTAGGAGGTGTTTCGGCTCACTCGGCATTTGACAGTTTGGTTGTTTTACATTCGATTTTCCTAATTTTTCGTGCCTAGAAAGCATAATACTTTTGCAGCAACCTCCCGAAATTTCAGGCTGATCGGAGTAAAGAGAAGCGAGTTATACGAATTTTACTAAAACAGTTATGGTGATATCACTTATAGCCAAAGCAGCCTTGCACTAGGAGGTGTTTCGGCTCACTCGGCATTTGACAGTTTCGTTGTTTTACATTCGATTTTCCTAATTTTTCGTGCCTAGAAAGCATAATACATTTGCAGCAACCTCCCGAAATTTCAGGCTGATCGGAGTAAAGAGAAGCGAGTTATACGAATTTTACTAAAACAGTTATGGTGATATCACTTATAGCCAAAGCAGCCTTGCACTAGGAGGTGTTTCGGCTCACTCGGCATTTGACAGTTTCGTTGTTTTACATTCGATTTTCCTAATTTTTCGTGCCTAGAAAGCATAATACTTTTGCAGCAACCTCCCGAAATTTCAGGCTGATCGGAGTAAAGAGAAGCGAGTTATACGAATTTTACTAAAACAGTTATGGTGATATCACTTATAGCCAAAGCAGCCTTGCACTAGGAGGTGTTTCGGCTCACTCGGCATTTGACAGTTTCGTTGTTTTACATTCGATTTTCCTAATTTTTCGTGCCTAGAAAGCATAATACTTTTGCAGCAACCTCCCGAAATTTCAGGCTGATCGGAGTAAAGAGAAGCGAGTTATACGAATTTTACTAAAACAGTTATGGTGATATCACTTATAGCCAAAGCAGCCTTGCACTAGGAGGTGTTTCGGCTCACTCGGCATTTGACAGTTTCGTTGTTTTACATTCGATTTTCCTAATTTTTCGTGCCTAGAAAGCATAATACTTTTGCAGCAACCTCCCGAAATTTCAGGCTGATCGGAGTAAAGAGAAGCGAGTTATACGAATTTTACTAAAACAGTTATGGTGATATCACTTATAGCCAAAGCAGCCTTGCACTAGGAGGTGTTTCGGCTCACTCGGCATTTGACAGTTTCGTTGTTTTACATTCGATTTTCCTAATTTTTCGTGCCTAGAAAGCATAATACTTTTGCAGCAACCTCCCGAAATTTCAGGCTGATCGGAGTAAAGAGAAGCGAGTTATACGAATTTTACTAAAACAGTTATGGTGATATCACTTATAGCCAAAGCAGCCTTGCACTAGGAGGTGTTTCGGCTCACTCGGCATTTGACAGTTTCGTTGTTTTACATTCGATTTTCCTAATTTTTCGTGCCTAGAAAGCATAATACCTTTGCAGCAACCTCCCGAAATTTCAGGCTGATCGGAGTAAAGAGAAGCGAGTTATACGAATTTTACTAAAACAGTTATGGTGATATCACTTATAGCCAAAGCAGCCTTGCACTAGGAGGTGTTTCGGCTCACTCGGCATTTGACAGTTTCGTTGTTTTACATTCGATTTTCCTAATTTTTCGTGCCTAGAAAGCATAATACTTTTGCAGCAACCTCCCGAAATTTCAGGCTGATCGGAGTAAAGAGAAGCGAGTTATACGAATTTTACTAAAACAGTTATGGTGATATCACTTATAGCCAAAGCACTTGCACTAGAGGTGTTTCGCTCACTCGGCATTTGACAGTTTCGTTGTTTTACATTCGATTTTCCTAATTTTTCGTGCCTAGAAAGCATAATACCTTTGCAGCAACCTCCCGAAATTTCAGGCTGATCGGAGTAAAGAGAAGCGAGTTATACGAATTTTACTAAAACAGTTATGGTGATATCACTTATAGCCAAAGCAGCCTTGCACTAGGAGGTGTTTCGGCTCACTCGGCATTTGACAGTTTCGTTGTTTTACATTCGATTTTCCTAATTTTTCGTGCCTAGAAAGCATAATACTTTTGCAGCAACCTCCCGAAATTTCAGGCTGATCGGAGTAAAGAGAAGCGAGTTATACGAATTTTACTAAAACAGTTATGGTGATATCACTTATAGCCAAAGCAGCCTTGCACTAGGGTGTTTGCCACTCGGCATTTGACAGTTTCGTTGTTTTACATTCGATTTTCCTAATTTTTCGTGCCTAGAAAGCATAATACCTTTGCAGCAACCTCCCGAAATTTCAGGCTGATCGGAGTAAAGAGAAGCGAGTTATACGAATTTTACTAAAACAGTTATGGTGATATCACTTATAGCCAAAGCAGCCTTGCACTAGGAGGTGTTTCGGCTCACTCGGCATTTGACAGTTTCGTTGTTTTACATTCGATTTTCCTAATTTTTCGTGCCTAGAAAGCATAATACTTTTGCAGCAACCTCCCGAAATTTCAGGCTGATCGGAGTAAAGAGAAGCGAGTTATACGAATTTTACTAAAACAGTTATGGTGATATCACTTATAGCCAAAGCAGCCTTGCACTAGGAGGTGTTTCGGCTCACTCGGCATTTGACAGTTTCGTTGTTTTACATTCGATTTTCCTAATTTTTCGTGCCTAGAAAGCATAATACTTTTGCAGCAACCTCCCGAAATTTCAGGCTGATCGGAGTAAAGAGAAGCGAGTTATACGAATTTTACTAAAACAGTTATGGTGATATCACTTATAGCCAAAGCAGCCTTGCACTAGGAGGTGTTTCGGCTCACTCGGCATTTGACAGTTTCGTTGTTTTACATTCGATTTTCCTAATTTTTCGTGCCTAGAAAGCATAATACCTTTGCAGCAACCTCCCGAAATTTCAGGCTGATCGGAGTAAAGAGAAGCGAGTTATACGAATTTTACTAAAACAGTTATGGTGATATCACTTATAGCCAAAGCAGCCTTGCACTAGAGGTGTTTCGCTCACTCGGCATTTGACAGTTTCGTTGTTTTACATTCGATTTTCCTAATTTTTCGTGCCTAGAAAGCATAATACTTTTGCAGCAACCTCCCGAAATTTCAGGCTGATCGGAGTAAAGAGAAGCGAGTTATACGAATTTTACTAAAACAGTTATGGTGATATCACTTATAGCCAAAGCAGCCTTGCACTAGGAGGTGTTTCGGCTCACTCGGCATTTGACAGTTTCGTTGTTTTACATTCGATTTTCCTAATTTTTCGTGCCTAGAAAGCATAATACTTTTGCAGCAACCTCCCGAAATTTCAGGCTGATCGGAGTAAAGAGAAGCGAGTTATACGAATTTTACTAAAACAGTTATGGTGATATCACTTATAGCCAAAGCACTCACTCGGCATTTGACAGTTTCGTTGTTTTACATTCGATTTTCCTAATTTTTCGTGCCTAGAAAGCATAATACTTTTGCAGCAACCTCCCGAAATTTCAGGCTGATCGGAGTAAAGAGAAGCGAGTTATACGAATTTTACTAAAACAGTTATGGTGATATCACTTATAGCCAAAGCAGCCTTGCACTAGGAGGTGTTTCGGCTCACTCGGCATTTGACAGTTTCGTTGTTTTACATTCGATTTTCCTAATTTTTCGTGCCTAGAAAGCATAATACTTTTGCAGCAACCTCCCGAAATTTCAGGCTGATCGGAGTAAAGAGAAGCGAGTTATACGAATTTTACTAAAACAGTTATGGTGATATCACTTATAGCCAAAGCAGCCTTGCACTAGGAGGTGTTTCGGCTCACTCGGCATTTGACAGTTTCGTTGTTTTACATTCGATTTTCCTAATTTTTCGTGCCTAGAAAGCATAATACTTTTGCAGCAACCTCCCGAAATTTCAGGCTGATCGGAGTAAAGAGAAGCGAGTTATACGAATTTTACTAAAACAGTTATGGTGATATCACTTATAGCCAAAGCAGCCTTGCACTAGGAGGTGTTTCGGCTCACTCGGCATTTGACAGTTTCGTTGTTTTACATTCGATTTTCCTAATTTTTCGTGCCTAGAAAGCATAATACTTTTGCAGCAACCTCCCGAAATTTCAGGCTGATCGGAGTAAAGAGAAGCGAGTTATACGAATTTTACTAAAACAGTTATGGTGATATCACTTATAGCCAAGCAGCCTTGCACTAGGAGGTGTTTCGGCTCACTCGGCATTTGACAGTTTCGTTGTTTTACATTCGATTTTCCTAATTTTTCGTGCCTAGAAAGCATAATACCTTTGCAGCAACCTCCCGAAATTTCAGGCTGATCGGAGTAAAGAGAAGCGAGTTATACGAATTTTACTAAAACAGTTATGGTGATATCACTTATAGCCAAAGCAGCCTTGCACTAGGAGGTGTTTCGGCTCACTCGGCATTTGACAGTTTCGTTGTTTTACATTCGATTTTCCTAATTTTTCGTGCCTAGAAAGCATAATACTTTTGCAGCAACCTCCCGAAATTTCAGGCTGATCGGAGTAAAGAGAAGCGAGTTATACGAATTTTACTAAAACAGTTATGGTGATATCACTTATAGCCAAAGCAGCCTTGCACTAGGAGGTTTCGCTCACTCGGCATTTGACAGTTTCGTTGTTTTACATTCGATTTTCCTAATTTTTCGTGCCTAGAAAGCATAATACCTTTGCAGCAACCTCCCGAAATTTCAGGCTGATCGGAGTAAAGAGAAGCGAGTTATACGAATTTTACTAAAACAGTTATGGTGATATCACTTATAGCCAAAGCAGCCTTGCACTAGGAGGTGTTTCGGCTCACTCGGCATTTGACAGTTTCGTTGTTTTACATTCGATTTTCCTAATTTTTCGTGCCTAGAAAGCATAATACTTTTGCAGCAACCTCCCGAAATTTCAGGCTGATCGGAGTAAAGAGAAGCGAGTTATACGAATTTTACTAAAACAGTTATGGTGATATCACTTATAGCCAAAGCAGCCTTGCACTAGGAGGTGTTTCGGCTCACTCGGCATTTGACAGTTTCGTTGTTTTACATTCGATTTTCCTAATTTTTCGTGCCTAGAAAGCATAATACTTTTGCAGCAACCTCCCGAAATTTCAGGCTGATCGGAGTAAAGAGAAGCGAGTTATACGAATTTTACTAAAACAGTTATGGTGATATCACTTATAGCCAAAGCAGCCTTGCACTAGGAGGTGTTTCGGCTCACTCGGCATTTGACAGTTTCGTTGTTTTACATTCGATTTTCCTAATTTTTCGTGCCTAGAAAGCATAATACCTTTGCAGCAACCTCCCGAAATTTCAGGCTGATCGGAGTAAAGAGAAGCGAGTTATACGAATTTTACTAAAACAGTTATGGTGATATCACTTATAGCCAAAGCAGCCTGCACTCGGCATTTGACAGTTTCGTTGTTTTACATTCGATTTTCCTAATTTTTCGTGCCTAGAAAGCATAATACTTTTGCAGCAACCTCCCGAAATTTCAGGCTGATCGGAGTAAAGAGAAGCGAGTTATACGAATTTTACTAAAACAGTTATGGTGATATCACTTATAGCCAAAGCAGCCTTGCACTAGGAGGTGTTTCGCTCACTCGGCATTTGACAGTTTCGTTGTTTTACATTCGATTTTCCTAATTTTTCGTGCCTAGAAAGCATAATACTTTTGCAGCAACCTCCCGAAATTTCAGGCTGATCGGAGTAAAGAGAAGCGAGTTATACGAATTTTACTAAAACAGTTATGGTGATATCACTTATAGCCAAAGCAGCCTTGCACTAGGAGGTGTTTCGGCTCACTCGGCATTTGACAGTTTCGTTGTTTTACATTCGATTTTCCTAATTTTTCGTGCCTAGAAAGCATAATACTTTTGCAGCAACCTCCCGAAATTTCAGGCTGATCGGAGTAAAGAGAAGCGAGTTATACGAATTTTACTAAAACAGTTATGGTGATATCACTTATAGCCAAAGCACTCACTCGGCATTTGACAGTTTCGTTGTTTTACATTCGATTTTCCTAATTTTTCGTGCCTAGAAAGCATAATACCTTTGCAGCAACCTCCCGAAATTTCAGGCTGATCGGAGTAAAGAGAAGCGAGTTATACGAATTTTACTAAAACAGTTATGGTGATATCACTTATAGCCAAAGCAGCCTTGCACTAGGAGGTGTTTCGGCTCACTCGGCATTTGACAGTTTCGTTGTTTTACATTCGATTTTCCTAATTTTTCGTGCCTAGAAAGCATAATACTTTTGCAGCAACCTCCCGAAATTTCAGGCTGATCGGAGTAAAGAGAAGCGAGTTATACGAATTTTACTAAAACAGTTATGGTGATATCACTTATAGCCAAAGCAGCCTTGCACTAGGAGGTGTTTCGGCTCACTCGGCATTTGACAGTTTCGTTGTTTTACATTCGATTTTCCTAATTTTTCGTGCCTAGAAAGCATAATACCTTTGCAGCAACCTCCCGAAATTTCAGGCTGATCGGAGTAAAGAGAAGCGAGTTATACGAATTTTACTAAAACAGTTATGGTGATATCACTTATAGCCAAAGCAGCCTTGCACTAGGAGGTGTTTCGGCTCACTCGGCATTTGACAGTTTCGTTGTTTTACATTCGATTTTCCTAATTTTTCGTGCCTAGAAAGCATAATACTTTTGCAGCAACCTCCCGAAATTTCAGGCTGATCGGAGTAAAGAGAAGCGAGTTATACGAATTTTACTAAAACAGTTATGGTGATATCACTTATAGCCAAAGCAGCCTTGCACTAGGAGGTGTTTCGGCTCACTCGGCATTTGACAGTTTCGTTGTTTTACATTCGATTTTCCTAATTTTTCGTGCCTAGAAAGCATAATACTTTTGCAGCAACCTCCCGAAATTTCAGGCTGATCGGAGTAAAGAGAAGCGAGTTATACGAATTTTACTAAAACAGTTATGGTGATATCACTTATAGCCAAAGCAGCCTTGCACTAGGAGGTGTTTCGGCTCACTCGGCATTTGACAGTTTCGTTGTTTTACATTCGATTTTCCTAATTTTTCGTGCCTAGAAAGCATAATACTTTTGCAGCAACCTCCCGAAATTTCAGGCTGATCGGAGTAAAGAGAAGCGAGTTATACGAATTTTACTAAAACAGTTATGGTGATATCACTTATAGCCAAAGTCGACTCACTCGGCATTTGACAGTTTGGTTGTTTTACATTCGATTTACCTAATTTTTCGTGCCTAGAAAGCATAATACCTTTGCAGCAACCTTCCGAAATTTCAGGCTGATCGGAGTAAAGAGAAGCGAGTTATACGAATTTTACTAAAACAGTTATGGTGATATCACTTATAGCCAAAGCAGCCTTGCACTAGGAGGTGTTTCGGCTCACTCGGCATTTGACAGTTTCGTTGTTTTACATTCGATTTTCCTAATTTTTCGTGCCTAGAAAGCATAATACTTTTGCAGCAACCTCCCGAAATTTCAGGCTGATCGGAGTAAAGAGAAGCGAGTTATACGAATTTTACTAAAACAGTTATGGTGATATCACTTATAGCCAAACAGCCTTGCACTAGAGGTGTTTCGCTCACTCGGCATTTGACAGTTTCGTTGTTTTACATTCGATTTTCCTAATTTTTCGTGCCTAGAAAGCATAATACCTTTGCAGCAACCTCCCGAAATTTCAGGCTGATCGGAGTAAAGAGAAGCGAGTTATACGAATTTTACTAAAACAGTTATGGTGATATCACTTATAGCCAAAGCAGCCTTGCACTAGGAGGTGTTTCGGCTCACTCGGCATTTGACAGTTTCGTTGTTTTACATTCGATTTTCCTAATTTTTCGTGCCTAGAAAGCATAATACTTTTGCAGCAACCTCCCGAAATTTCAGGCTGATCGGAGTAAAGAGAAGCGAGTTATACGAATTTTACTAAAACAGTTATGGTGATATCACTTATAGCCAAAGCAGCCTTGCACTAGGAGGTGTTTCGGCTCACTCGGCATTTGACAGTTTCGTTGTTTTACATTCGATTTTCCTAATTTTTCGTGCCTAGAAAGCATAATACCTTTGCAGCAACCTCCCGAAATTTCAGGCTGATCGGAGTAAAGAGAAGCGAGTTATACGAATTTTACTAAAACAGTTATGGTGATATCACTTATAGCCAAAGCAGCCTTGCACTAGGAGGTGTTTCGGCTCACTCGGCATTTGACAGTTTCGTTGTTTTACATTCGATTTTCCTAATTTTTCGTGCCTAGAAAGCATAATACTTTTGCAGCAACCTCCCGAAATTTCAGGCTGATCGGAGTAAAGAGAAGCGAGTTATACGAATTTTACTAAAACAGTTATGGTGATATCACTTATAGCCAAAGCAGCCTTGCACTAGGAGGTGTTTCGGCTCACTCGGCATTTGACAGTTTCGTTGTTTTACATTCGATTTTCCTAATTTTTCGTGCCTAGAAAGCATAATACTTTTGCAGCAACCTCCCGAAATTTCAGGCTGATCGGAGTAAAGAGAAGCGAGTTTTACGAATTTTACTAAAACAGTTATGGTGATATCACTTATAGCCAAAGCAGCCTTGCACTAGGAGGTGTTTCGGCTCACTCGGCATTTGACAGTTTCGTTGTTTTACATTCGATTTTCCTAATTTTTCGTGCCTAGAAAGCATAATACCTTTGCAGCAACCTCCCGAAATTTCAGGCTGATCGGAGTAAAGAGAAGCGAGTTATACGAATTTTACTAAAACAGTTATGGTGATATCACTTATAGCCAAAGCAGCCTTGCACTAGGAGGTGTTTCGGCTCACTCGGCATTTGACAGTTTCGTTGTTTTACATTCGATTTTCCTAATTTTTCGTGCCTAGAAAGCATAATACCTTTGCAGCAACCTCCCGAAATTTCAGGCTGATCGGAGTAAAGAGAAGCGAGTTATACGAATTTTACTAAAACAGTTATGGTGATATCACTTATAGCCAAAGCAGCCTTGCACTAGGAGGTGTTTCGGCTCACTCGGCATTTGACAGTTTCGTTGTTTTACATTCGATTTTCCTAATTTTTCGTGCCTAGAAAGCATAATACTTTTGCAGCAACCTCCCGAAATTTCAGGCTGATCGGAGTAAAGAGAAGCGAGTTATACGAATTTTACTAAAACAGTTATGGTGATATCACTTATAGCCAAAGCAGCCTTGCACTAGGAGGTGTTTCGGCTCACTCGGCATTTGACAGTTTCGTTGTTTTACATTCGATTTTCCTAATTTTTCGTGCCTAGAAAGCATAATACTTTTGCAGCAACCTCCCGAAATTTCAGGCTGATCGGAGTAAAGAGAAGCGAGTTTTACGAATTTTACTAAAACAGTTATGGTGATATCACTTATAGCCAAAGCAGCCTTGCACTAGGAGGTGTTTCGGCTCACTCGGCATTTGACAGTTTCGTTGTTTTACATTCGATTTTCCTAATTTTTCGTGCCTAGAAAGCATAATACTTTTGCAGCAACCTCCCGAAATTTCAGGCTGATCGGAGTAAAGAGAAGCGAGTTATACGAATTTTACTAAAACAGTTATGGTGATATCACTTATAGCCAAAGCAGCCTTGCACTAGGAGGTGTTTCGGCTCACTCGGCATTTGACAGTTTCGTTGTTTTACATTCGATTTTCCTAATTTTTCGTGCCTAGAAAGCATAATACTTTTGCAGCAACCTCCCGAAATTTCAGGCTGATCGGAGTAAAGAGAAGCGAGTTTTACGAATTTTACTAAAACAGTTATGGTGATATCACTTATAGCCAAAGCAGCCTTGCACTAGGAGGTGTTTCGGCTCACTCGGCATTTGACAGTTTCGTTGTTTTACATTCGATTTTCCTAATTTTTCGTGCCTAGAAAGCATAATACCTTTGCAGCAACCTCCCGAAATTTCAGGCTGATCGGAGTAAAGAGAAGCGAGTTATACGAATTTTACTAAAACAGTTATGGTGATATCACTTATAGCCAAAGCAGCCTTGCACTAGGAGGTGTTTCGGCTCACTCGGCATTTGACAGTTTCGTTGTTTTACATTCGATTTTCCTAATTTTTCGTGCCTAGAAAGCATAATACCTTTGCAGCAACCTCCCGAAATTTCAGGCTGATCGGAGTAAAGAGAAGCGAGTTATACGAATTTTACTAAAACAGTTATGGTGATATCACTTATAGCCAAAGCACTCACTCGGCATTTGACAGTTTCGTTGTTTTACATTCGATTTTCCTAATTTTTCGTGCCTAGAAAGCATAATACTTTTGCAGCAACCTCCCGAAATTTCAGGCTGATCGGAGTAAAGAGAAGCGAGTTATACGAATTTTACTAAAACAGTTATGGTGATATCACTTATAGCCAAAGCAGCCTTGCACTAGGAGGTGTTTCGGCTCACTCGGCATTTGACAGTTTCGTTGTTTTACATTCGATTTTCCTAATTTTTCGTGCCTAGAAAGCATAATACTTTTGCAGCAACCTCCCGAAATTTCAGGCTGATCGGAGTAAAGAGAAGCGAGTTATACGAATTTTACTAAAACAGTTATGGTGATATCACTTATAGCCAAAGCAGCCTTGCACTAGGAGGTGTTTCGGCTCACTCGGCATTTGACAGTTTCGTTGTTTTACATTCGATTTTCCTAATTTTTCGTGCCTAGAAAGCATAATACCTTTGCAGCAACCTCCCGAAATTTCAGGCTGATCGGAGTAAAGAGAAGCGAGTTATACGAATTTTACTAAAACAGTTATGGTGATATCACTTATAGCCAAAGCAGCCTTGCACTAGGAGGTGTTTCGGCTCACTCGGCATTTGACAGTTTCGTTGTTTTACATTCGATTTTCCTAATTTTTCGTGCCTAGAAAGCATAATACTTTTGCAGCAACCTCCCGAAATTTCAGGCTGATCGGAGTAAAGAGAAGCGAGTTATACGAATTTTACTAAAACAGTTATGGTGATATCACTTATAGCCAAAGCAGCCTTGCACTAGGAGGTGTTTCGGCTCACTCGGCATTTGACAGTTTCGTTGTTTTACATTCGATTTTCCTAATTTTTCGTGCCTAGAAAGCATAATACCTTTGCAGCAACCTCCCGAAATTTCAGGCTGATCGGAGTAAAGAGAAGCGAGTTATACGAATTTTACTAAAACAGTTATGGTGATATCACTTATAGCCAAAGCAGCCTTGCACTAGGAGGTGTTTCGGCTCACTCGGCATTTGACAGTTTCGTTGTTTTACATTCGATTTTCCTAATTTTTCGTGCCTAGAAAGCATAATACTTTTGCAGCAACCTCCCGAAATTTCAGGCTGATCGGAGTAAAGAGAAGCGAGTTATACGAATTTTACTAAAACAGTTATGGTGATATCACTTATAGCCAAAGCACTCACTCGGCATTTGACAGTTTCGTTGTTTTACATTCGATTTTCCTAATTTTTCGTGCCTAGAAAGCATAATACCTTTGCAGCAACCTCCCGAAATTTCAGGCTGATCGGAGTAAAGAGAAGCGAGTTATACGAATTTTACTAAAACAGTTATGGTGATATCACTTATAGCCAAAGCAGCCTTGCACTAGGAGGTGTTTCGGCTCACTCGGCATTTGACAGTTTCGTTGTTTTACATTCGATTTTCCTAATTTTTCGTGCCTAGAAAGCATAATACTTTTGCAGCAACCTCCCGAAATTTCAGGCTGATCGGAGTAAAGAGAAGCGAGTTATACGAATTTTACTAAAACAGTTATGGTGATATCACTTATAGCCAAAGCAGCCTTGCACTAGGAGGTGTTTCGGCTCACTCGGCATTTGACAGTTTCGTTGTTTTACATTCGATTTTCCTAATTTTTCGTGCCTAGAAAGCATAATACTTTTGCAGCAACCTCCCGAAATTTCAGGCTGATCGGAGTAAAGAGAAGCGAGTTATACGAATTTTACTAAAACAGTTATGGTGATATCACTTATAGCCAAAGCAGCCTTGCACTAGGAGGTGTTTCGGCTCACTCGGCATTTGACAGTTTCGTTGTTTTACATTCGATTTTCCTAATTTTTCGTGCCTAGAAAGCATAATACTTTTGCAGCAACCTCCCGAAATTTCAGGCTGATCGGAGTAAAGAGAAGCGAGTTTTACGAATTTTACTAAAACAGTTATGGTGATATCACTTATAGCCAAAGCAGCCTTGCACTAGGAGGTGTTTCGGCTCACTCGGCATTTGACAGTTTCGTTGTTTTACATTCGATTTTCCTAATTTTTCGTGCCTAGAAAGCATAATACTTTTGCAGCAACCTCCCGAAATTTCAGGCTGATCGGAGTAAAGAGAAGCGAGTTATACGAATTTTACTAAAACAGTTATGGTGATATCACTTATAGCCAAAGCAGCCTTGCACTAGGAGGTGTTTCGGCTCACTCGGCATTTGACAGTTTCGTTGTTTTACATTCGATTTTCCTAATTTTTCGTGCCTAGAAAGCATAATACTTTTGCAGCAACCTCCCGAAATTTCAGGCTGATCGGAGTAAAGAGAAGCGAGTTATACGAATTTTACTAAAACAGTTATGGTGATATCACTTATAGCCAAAGCAGCCTTGCACTAGGAGGTGTTTCGGCTCACTCGGCATTTGACAGTTTCGTTGTTTTACATTCGATTTTCCTAATTTTTCGTGCCTAGAAAGCATAATACTTTTGCAGCAACCTCCCGAAATTTCAGGCTGATCGGAGTAAAGAGAAGCGAGTTTTACGAATTTTACTAAAACAGTTATGGTGATATCACTTATAGCCAAAGCAGCCTTGCACTAGGAGGTGTTTCGGCTCACTCGGCA
>JAYXIM010027381.1:0-25400 GCA_037575425.1 Anastrepha fraterculus
TCGTGAAGGAACTTTCCAAGGATTACACACCCTACCTGTAACATTAGGACTACGATGAGGAATAATTTTATTTATTTTATCAGAAGTTTTATTTTTTGTATCATTTTTTTGAGCTTTTTTCATAGTAGATTATCTCCAACAATTGAATTAGGAGCTTCATGACCACCAGCCGGAATTAAACCTTTTCAATCCATTTCAAATTCCTTTAATTAAATACAGCTATCTTATTAGCCTCTAGGAGTAACTGTAACATGAGCCCATCATAGTTTAATAGAAGGTAATCATTCTCAAGCTACACAAGGGTTATTCTTCACAGTATTATTAGGAGTATATTTTTACTATTTTACAAGCATATGAATACATTGAAGCACCATTCACAATTGCTGACTCAGTTTACGGATCTACATTTTTTATAGCTACAGGATTTCATGGAATCCATGTATTAATTGGAACAACTTTCTTATTAATCTGTTTAATCCGACATTTAAATAATCATTTTTCAAAAACACATCATTTCGGTTTTTGAAGCAGCTGCTTGATACTGACATTTCGTTGATATTGTTTGATTATTTTTATATATTTCAATTTATTGATGAGGAGGATAATACAAGTAATATAATCAACTAATATTTATAATATCTATATAACATGCATATAAAGTATATTTGACTTCCAATCATAAAGTCTACTCAATTAGTAGTATAGATACCTTTTTTCTCTAATTATTATTATAGCCTCTAACTCACGTAAATAAGTTACAAGTATTGTAATAATTTTAGCTTCTATTTTATCAAAAAAAGTATAGCAGATCGTGAAAAATGTTCCCCATTTGAATGCGGGTTTGACCCAAAATCATCATCACGTCTTCCATTCTCTTCTATACGATTCTTCCTAATTACAATTATTTTTTTAATTTTTGATGTAGAAATTGCATTAATTTACCAATAATTTTAATTATTAATTTATCAAATATTATAATATGAACAATTACATCAATTATTTTTATTATAATCTTAATTATTGGTTTATATCACGAATGAAACAAGGTATATTAAATTGATCTAACTAACATTATAAATAGTATAAATAAAATAGGGTTGTAGTTAATTATAACATTTGATTGCATTCAAAAAGTATTGAATTTTTCAATCTATCTTATTGAGTCTATTTATTTAGTAAATTCTTAATTATAAATTTAACAAACAAAAATGGCAATATGTAGCGATTTACCGCAATTAGTTTCGACCTAACTTGTGGTAATTTACTACCCTTATTCTGAAATTCAGAATTTGAGTCTAATCTATTATATTAATAAATTCTTAATTATAATTTAATTGAAGCCATAAAGAGGCATATCACTGTTAATGATAGAACTGAAGATTAGTTTCCAATTAAGGAAGTAAGATGTTCAAGAAAAAGCTGCTAACTCTTATCTTTTAATGGTTAAATTCCATTTATACTTCTATTTATATAGTTTAACAAAACATTACATTTTCATGTAAAATTAAAATATTTTTTTATAAATTACTAAACTTTATTACTTAAATTAATTTTAAAAAACTAATTATAAAAATTATTTACTTAAAAAATTCAATGAAAACAGTTTATTTCATTTCAAATAAGTTATTTTCCTTTAATGAATTACTAAAAAATTATTCACTATGATCCATAAAGCACTAAAATAATTACCCTAATAACATCTTCAGTGTTATACTCTACAATTTAGCTACTTGAATAAAATAATAAAAAACTCTAAAAAGAAAAGTATTCATAAAAACAATAATAATAGATAAATTTTTAAATTATTATTATGTAAAAAATAACTAATTTAATATTCTACCAATCGTTACATAAAATTCGTCCTCCTATAAATTCAGACCATCCTTGATCAAAAGATTTATAAACAATTTTCCTAAAACTAAAGGAGTGATTAATTACACCATAAGTAGAAATATAAGGTATAAATCATATTGAACCAGAAAAATAACTTACTAAATAATTATTTAAAGATTTATTAAAATAAAATAAAGATACATTTGAAATTAAATACCCTAATAATCCACCACCAATACAAACAAATAAAGCACAATTTCAAATAAATTGGTAAACAAATTATATATGAGTAGGAAAATTAATCATCTAAGTATACTACCACCAATAATACTTATAATTAATAATCCTCTTATACCACGTAATATAATTCATCCTTCATCTCTTAATATATTCAATGAACCACAATTCAATTCACCAGTTATAGAATAATAAACCAACCGAAAAGAATAGCATACAGTTAGTCCAGCAGAAAAAACAATGAAGAAAAAAAGAAAATATATTAATATAACTTAAAGACACGATTGCAAAATTAAATCCTTAGAATAAAATCCAGCTAAAAAAGGTATACCACATAAAGCTAAATCAGCAACATACTAAAACAAACCAGACGCTAAAGGTATACAAATTCCTAATCCACCTATCAAACGAATATCTTGTGAATTATTTATATTATGAATAATAGCCCCAGCACATATAGTCAATAATGCTTTAAATAAAGCATGACTCAAATAAATGAGAAAGCCAGGCTAACTTATAAAATCCTATTGATAAAATTCTTATTATCAAACCCAACTTGACTCCGTAGTGAGATAAAGCAATGATTTTTTTTAAATCAAATTCAAAATTAGCTCCTTACCCAGCTATAAATATAGTCAACCCAGATAGTAAATGTATAAACTTGACCTATTCAAGAGTTACATAATAAAATATTAAACCGAATTATAAATAATTCCAGCAGTAACAAGAGTAGAAGAATGAACGGTATTGCAGAGATAGGTAGGAGCGTTATTAGAAAAGGTAATCAAGATGAAAAAGGAATTTGTGTTTTAGTTATAGCAGCTAATATAATACAAGCCGCCAATAACTTTCTATTTCAATTCTATTCTTTATTGTTTCCAAATAAAAAATATATCAACTTCTCCATAATTTAATATTCAAGCAATAGCTAATAAAAAAGCAACATCTCCAATTCCTGATTAGACAAAGCAGTTAATATACCAGCATTATAAGATTTTACATTTTGAAAATAAATTACTAAACAATAAGAAACTAATCCCAATCCATCTCATCCTAATAAAATTCTAATTAAATTAGGACTAATAATTAATAACATTATAGACAAAACAAATATAAGAACTAAGTATAATAAAAACGATTAATATTTACATCTCATATATTCCTTTCATAATAAATAACTAAAGAAGAAATTAACAAAACAAAAGATATAAATAATAGACTTATTCAATCAAATAAAAAAGTTATAACAATTCTACAAGAATTAAATCTACTACTTCTCATTCTAATAAATATACAAAAAAAAAAAAAAAATCCCTAATTAACATTAACAATCTAAAAAAAAAAAATTAATTCTAAATAAAATTAAAACCAAAAATCTAACTACAAATAGATAAATACTCTCTCACGATTTAAAAATGATTAAAAATCATATCATTGACACCATGAAATCAATATTTTAAATAAACTATTTAAATAAAATTAAAGTCAAATTATACAAATATCACTCTTCAAAATCAATAAATTTAAAGGAAATCAATGCAAAATAATAAATAATATTCCCGAATTTTACCACCTCTAAACGAATAAACTCCAGAAAATAATTTACCATGCTGACTATAAGCATATAAATATAAAGTATAAGCAGCTCTAAAAAAAGATAATAAGGATAAAGAAATTATTGTTAATCAAGATCAACTAACAATTCTATTTAATAAACAAATTTCACCTAATAAATTTAAAGAAGGAGGTGCAGCTATATTACAAGCTCTTAACAAAAATCATCATAATGTTATAGAAGGTATAAAATTTAATAAACCCTTATTAATTAATAAACTTCGACTACCTAACCGTTCATATGTAATATTAACTAAACAAAAAAGTCCCGAAGAACAAAGTCCATGAGCAATTATTAATGTATAAGAACCACAAAATCCTAAATATCTTAAAGTTATAAGACCTCCTAAAACAATTCCTATATGAGCAACAGAAGAATAAGCAATCAAAGCCTTTAAATCAGTTTGACGTAAACAAACTAAACTAATTAAAACACCCCAATTAATCTAATTCTAATTCAAATATAATTATATTTAATACCACTTACTTGTAAAAAAGAAAACTCGCAATAACCCATATCCACCTAACTTTAATATAACTCCAGCTAAAATTATTGAACCAGAAACAGGTGCTTCTACATGAGCCTTTGGCAATCATAAATGAACCAAAAATATAGGTATTTTAACTAAAAAAGCTGTAAATTAAAGATAAATATAATAAATCATAACAATTAACATAATTTATATCAAAAGATAATAAACGGGGTTTCAATGCTACTAAAGTATTATATAAAATAAAAAATTCCTACTAATATAGGTAAAGAAATCTAATAGTAGTATAAAATAAAAGATAAATACCAGCTTGTATACGTTCAGGTTGATACCCCAACCCCAAAAATTAAAATAAAGTAGGAATCAATCTTCTTTCAAAAAATAATAAAACATAAATAAATTTATTCTGCCAAAAGTTAAAAACCTAAACATAATAATAAAATTAATACATTAATTAAAAAAAATTTTCATAGTTACTATATTTATTAATAGATTCACTAGAAGTAATTATAAGTGTACAAATTCAAAAACTTAATAAATTAATCCATATGAAATAATATCAAACCCCAAAAACAGAACATTACAAAATAATTTCTACAATAATTCATTAAGATAAAACAAAAACTTACCAAAAATAGTAAATTTTGAACTGTTCAAAATGAATTTATAATAAAAATAAAAAGTGTATAATAAAAATTATTATAAAAATTAACTTTAACATTGCACACATTAAATGACTGAAAATAATCATTTCCATGAGTTCGAATTATAGATACTAAAATTGAAAGACCCAAAGCCCTTCACAACACTAAAAGCAAAAATATTATACTAAATATCTTCTAAAACGTGGTTTAAATTTAAATAAATAAATAATAAAAAAAAATAAACTTAAAACAATATATTCTAATCTTAAAAGCATAGATACAAATGTTTACGATTAAAAACGAAAACAAATACCTGCTAAAATTAAAAAACAAGGTAATCCCCAATATAATAATATTAACATTAGTTTTGTTGAAGCTTTAACAAAAACATTGGTCTTGTAAATCAAAAATAAGAATTAATCTTAAAACTTCAAGAGAAAAGAAATAATCGTATCATTAATCCTCCAAAATTAATATTTTAAATAAACTACCTCCTGATATTATACAATTAACTTTATATTCAACAACATTGATTTCTCAGTCTCATTTTTATTCAAATAAATCATCCATTCGCAATAGGATTAATGGCTATTAATTCAAACATTACAAATTTGTTTAATAACTGGATTAATAAGCTAAAGATTCTGATTCTCATATGTATTATTTTTAATTTTCCATAGAGGAGTATTAGTATATTCATTTACGTTACATCACTAGCATCAAATGAATAGCTACACTTTCAACAGTACAGCTTATTCATTTAGTTTAATCTTCATTTTATTTATAAGTATTAGATGATTTATAGATAAATTATATATTTCATCCTTCATTCAAAATAATGAAATAAGAAACTATAATTAATTTAAGTATATTCTGCCAGAAGAAAAATTCTCTAAATCTTCATAAATTATACAATTACCCGACAAATTTAATTACTATTTTATTAATAAAACTACATTATTAATTACATTAATTGCAGTAGTAAAAATTACTAGAAATTATTCTACGGACCCCTTCGATTAATAAAATTAAACATAATGAATAAACCCTTTACGAACCCAACACCCATTATTCAAAAATCGTGGTCATTGTTTCAGTAGATCTTCCAGCTCCAATTATTTCAGCCTGATGAAACTTCCGGATCACTATTAGGATTATGTTTAGTAATCCAAATTCTAATGACCTTTTCTATTATAAGCATTACACAGCAGATATTAATTTAGCTTTCAAACAGTGTTAATCATATCGTTTGAGATGTAAATTATGGTTGATTATTACGAACTTTACATGCTAATGGTGCATCATTTTTCTTCATCGTATTTATCTATATTGGTCGAGGAATCATTACGTAATTATACTTATTTACACCTACATGACTAGTATACTAATCATTTTGCTGTAGCTGCTGTTATCCATAGGTTTGCTTTACCGTCAGGACAAATATCCTTCTGAGGAGCCACAGTTATTACAAATCTATTATCCTGCAATTCTCATGCTAGGGATTGGTTTGGTTCAATGGGTCTGAGGAGGATTCGCAGTAGATAATGCAGTTCTTACGCGATTCTTTGCATTTCATTTTTATTTTACCCATTTATTGTATTAGCCAATAACATTAATTCATCTATTATTTTTACATCAAACAGGATCTAATAACCCAATTGGATTAAATTTCTAATATTGATAAAATTCCATTCCATCCATATTTTACATACAAAGATATTGTAGGATTTATTATTATAATTATGAAGAACTTTATTATTAACTTTAATTAACTCCTTTATTTATTAGGAGAATCTGATAATTTCATCCCTGCTAATCCTCTAGTAACGCCAGTAATATTATCTGTCTCAACGATATTTTTTATTTGCATATGCAATTTATTGCTCTATCTTAATAAATTAGATAGAGTTATTGGGGAGTTAGTTTTATCAATTGCAATCCTAGCAATTTTACCATTTTATCATTTAAGAAACTTCCGAGGAATCCAATTTTATCCCTGTAAATAAAATTCTATTTTGAATTATAGTAGTTACTGTAATTCTATTAACATGAATCGGAGCACGACCTGTAGAAGATCCTATGTACCAGTTGGACAAATTTTAACAGTTTACTTTTATATTATGAGTTATTAATCCACTAATTAATAAATGATGAGATAATTTAATTAATTAGTTAATGAGCTTGAAATAAGCATATGTTTCTAAAAAACATAATATAGGAACAAAAATTTCCTATTAACTTTACTAAAATCAATTAACAATATATAATATATTAAAAAATAATTTAACTCCAATAAAAACAATAAATAATTTAAAGAAAAAGGTAAAAAACACTTTCAAGCTAAATATATTAATTTATCATAACGAAACCGAGGTAAAGTTCCACGAACTCAAATGAAAACAAATGAAATAAAACCAATTTCAAATAAAACACTAAATTAAACAAATCACAACCAAAAAAAATTACACAAAATAATATACTTATAAATAAACTCTAGTATATTCAGCTATAAAAATTAAAGCAAATCCACCACTTCTATATTCAATATTAAATCCTGAAACTAATTCAGACCAAATCTTCAGCAAAATCAAAAGGTGTTCGATTAGCTCAGTAACAAATACAAAATCAAACAAGTCTAACTGGAAATATAATAACAACAAATCAAATATAACTTTGATAATAAAAAAAAATCTAAAATATTATAACTTCCAATTAAAAAAACAAAAGATAATAAAACTAAAGCCATTCTAACTTCATAAGAAATAGTTTGAGCAACAGTCGCAACCCACCTAATAAAGCATAATTAGAGTTAGATGATCAACCAGCTACTATAACAGCATAAACTCCTAATCTAGTACAACACAAAAAAATAAAATACCTAAATTAAAAGAAAATAATTTTACAAATAAAGGAATACATAATCAAACAATTAAAGAAATAAATAAAGAAAATAGGAGAAAAATAATAAGAAATATAATTTGATAAAAGAGGATAGGTTTGTTCCTTAGTAAATAACTTAATTGCATCACAAAAAGGTTGAGGAATCCCTATTAAACCAACCTTATTAGGGCCCTTACGAATCTGAATATACCTAATACTTTACGTTCCAAAAGAGTTAAAAAAGCTACTCTTACTAAAACACAAATTACTAAAATTAATCTACCAACAAAAGACAAAATCATTTCCATAAAAATCAAGTACTATTTGTAGTATAAACTACATAAATAAATTCTAAATTTATTGCACTAATCTGCCAAAATAGTTTATTTATATTAATAATATTCTATTATTTAAAATATAATTATTTTAATATTTGGTCCTTTCGTACTAAAATATTACAATTTATTAAAGATAGAAACCAACCCGGTTTACGCCGGTCTGAACTCAGATCATGTAAGGATTTAAAAGTCGAACAGACTTAATTTTTGAACGGCTACACCCAAAATTATACCTTAATCCAACATCGAGGTCGCAAACTTTTTTGTCGATATGAACTCTCAAAAAAATTACGCTGTTATCCCTAAAGTAACTTAATCTTATAATCAATATTAATGGATCAATAATTCATAAATTAATGATTTAAAAAAATTAAAAGTTCATTAAATTTTAATATCACCCCAACAAAATAATTAATATAAAAAAATAAAATAAATCAAAAAAATTTAGTTTATATTAAATATAAAGATTTATAGGGTCTTCTCGTCTTTTAATAAAATTTTAGCTTTTTAACTAAAATATAAAATTCTATTATAAATTTATATGAAACAGCTTATACTTCGTCCAACCGTTCATACCAGCCTCCAATTAAAAGACTAATGATTATGCTACCTTTGCACAGTCAAAATACTGCGGCCATTTAAAATTATTCAGTGGGCAGGTCAGACTTTAAATTTAATTCAAAAAGACATGTTTTTGTTAAACAGGCGAGTATAAATAAAATTTGCCGAGTTCTTTATATAAACTTCTCAATATAAAATATTTTAACAATATAATTAAATATACTAATTTGATCATTATTACTTTTTATTTTAAAATTAATAAAAAAATTTTTATAAATTCAATGAAAACAAAATTAAATAATATAAATTATAAAATAATTTATAACAAACTTATAAATGATTGCTAATTCTATGCATACATTTTAAATAAATTATTCAATGATTTTTAATATTTTATTTTAAAGCTTATCCCTTAAAATATTCAAATTAATAAATTTTTAAATTAAAAAATAAATTAAAAATTAAAAATTTGTAAATTAAATTTATTTCTAAAAAAACTAGATACCTTTATAAACGAATAACATTTCATTTCTAATAATTTATTTAAAATAATTTTGATACATTAACTTTAATAAATTATTAACTCTTATAAAATCGAGATTAATAAATAATTATTAATTATTAGATCAACCCTGATACACAAGGTACAATAAACTAAATTTTCTTTTTAATCAAAAATTTTTCAATTTATTTCAATATTCTTTCACAATACATAATAAACTATTATTAAAATTATTTTTTCACTAAAACTTACTAAAACATTATTTTTTATAATTATTTTTAATAAATTATATTAATAATAAAAAAAAATTAATAAATAAATATTAAAATTCAATTTATATTGATTTGCACAAAAATCTTTTCAATGTAAATGAAATACTTTACTTTATAAGCTTTAAATTGTCATTCTAGAGGCACCTTCCGGTACATCTACTATGTTACGACTTATCTTATCTTAATAGTAAGAGCGACGGGCGATGTGTACATATTTTAGAGCTAAAATCAAATCTTTAATCTTTAAAATTTTACTATCAAATCCACTTTCAAAAAAAATTTCAAATTTAAATCCATTTAAATAAATTTATTGTAACCCATCTCTACTTAAATATAAGCTACACCTTGATCTGATATAAATTTTAATAAAAATTATTGAAAATTATTACTCTAATAAGATATTCTAATAACGACGGTATATAAACTGAAAAACAAATTTAAGTTAGGTACATCGTGGATTATCAATTATAGGACAGGTTCCTCTGAATAGACTAAAATACCGCCAAATTTTTTAAGTTTCAAGAACATAACTATTACTACCTTAGTATTTATTAATTACATTTTAAATAATAGGGTATCTAATCCTAGTTTATTTATAAAATTTACAAGCTTCAATTAAAATTTAATAAAAATAAATAATTTTAAAATTTCACCTAATAAAATTATACATATTTTATTTATATAAAATTTAACTTTTACCAAAAATATTTTATTTGTATTATTTGTATAACCGCGGCTGCTGGCACAAATTTAGCCAATACTATATAAAATTACTAATTCCAAATTTCTTTGATTTATAAAATTAATTACTGAGAATAAAAAAATAAATTAATTATTATTAAAATAAATAAAATTTCACACAAAAATTTACATATAAAATAAATCAATAACAAAAACATAAGCCAAAATAAAACTTTAATAATTAAATAAATTAAAAAAATAAAAAAAATTTTTAGTTTAATCTATTTATTTAATAACATAAATTAGTTATTTATTTAACAAATATTAATTAAATTTAACTAAAATATTTATTTAATAAATTCTTAATTATTAACAAAAATAAGTAAAAAAAATTTTTAGTTAGTTTTTTTATAAAATAAACCTAAATTAGTAATTCCTCCTTAAAAGTAAAAAGACCCCTAATCAAATTTACCATTTCTCATTAAAAAAATTCAATGAAAACAGCTTATTTCATTTCAAATGTTTTCATTGAATTTAACTACTTATATAAAATCAACACAATAAATATAAATTATTAATTAATTAACTTAATGATAATTAAAATTAGTTAAAAAATTTAGTTTAATCTATTTATTTAATAAATTCTTAATTATAAATTTAATTTTATATAAAAATATTTAAACTAAATTTAAAATTTAATAAAACATTTTAATATTTCTTCCTTAAAAATAAAAAGATCCTAATCAAATTTACTACCAAAAAAATTCAATGAAAACAGCTTATTTCATTTCAAATAAGTTCATTAAATTTAATAAATTAATAAAACTTTAAATAATACAAATAAATTAATAGAACTAATGAGTATAAAATAATTATATTTAATTTAAATTATTTAGCATAAAAAATTTAGTTTAATAACAAAATAAAATTAAATTTATAATTAAGAATTTATTAAATAAATAGATTAAACTAAATTTTTTAACTAATTTTAATTATCATTAAGTTAATTAATTAATAATTTATATTTATTGTGTTGATTTTATATAAGTAGTTAAATTCAATGAAATAAACAGCTTATTTCATTTCAAATGTTTTCATTGAATTTAACTACTTATAATAAAATCAACCACTAATAAATATAAATTATTAATTAATTAACTTAATGATTAATTAAAATTCAGTTAAAAATATTTAGTTTAATCTATTTAATTTAATAAATTCTTAATTATAAATTTAATTTTATATAAAAATATTTAAACTATTCTTAATTATAAATTTAATTTATATAAAAATATTTAAACTAAATTTAAAATTTAATAAAACATTTTAATATTTCTTCCTTAAAAATAAAAAGATCCTAATCAAATTTACTACCAAAAAAATTCAATGAAAACAGCTTATTTCATTTCAAATAAGTTCATTAAATTTAATAAATTAATAAAACTTTAAATAATACAAATAAATTAATAGAACTAATGAGTATAAAATAATTATATTTAATTTAAATTATTTAGCATAAAAAATTTAGTTTAATAACAAAATAAAATTAAATTTATAATTAAGAATTTATTAAATAAATAGATTAAACTAAATTTTTTTTTTTTTTTTTTTTTTCATATTTATTAAATTTCAATATTTATTGATAAATAACCCTCTTATTTTTTAATTTTTAAAAATTTTTTTTTTCTAAATAATATATTTTATAATAGTAAGACCTATACTAAGTTAGATTAATAAATATCTATATGTATATAAATATTTAATTAATTAATAGATGCCTATTAATTTTGTTAAAAAACCCCTTTAAATTAGAAAATACAGAATTGTATATTACATTTATAGGCACATACTTTGATCTAACGTTAGACATTTGTATAAATTAATAATAAAAATTAAATTTTTTATATTCATCTATATATTTATCTATGAGTTGTGATTTTAACTCTCGGAGATGTCTATATTGGAATTTTTAATTATCTAGATAGATAAAATACTATAATAATTAATTTACTATATTTAATTATTAAAATAAAATAAGTAAATTTAATTAAATTTATCCCGTTTCTAATAAATCAACTAATAAAAAAAAAAAAAAAAATTCAATGAAAACAGCTTATTTCATTTCAAATAAGTTATTTTCCTTTAATGAATTGCCTGACAAAAAGGGTTACCTTGATAGGGTAAATTATGTAATAACTTTTACATTCATTATATTTAATAGAATTAAACTATTTCTAAAAGTATCAAAAACTTTTGTGCATCATACACCAAAATATAAACATTTATTAATAAAAAATAATAATAAAATAAATTAAATTTAGTTTAATCTATTTATTTAATAAAAAGATAAGCTAATTAAGCTACTGGGTTCATACCCCATTTATAAAGGTTTTAATCCTTTTCTTTTTAATTTTCAATAATTCTGCCAAAATCATATTTTTTTTTATTTTAATAGTAGGAACATTAATTACAGTATCATCTAATTCTTGATTAAGAGCTTGAATAGGTTTAGAAATTAATTTGTTATCTTTTATCCCCCTAATAAGAGATAACAATTTAATATCAACAGAAGCCTCTCTTAAGTATTTTTTAACTCAAGCAATAGCATCTGCTGTTTTATTATTTGCTATTATCATAATATACCTTAATAATTTCCCTATACTACATTCAAATTCAGTATATAATGATATAATTATCTATTCTTCTCTTTTTATTAAAAAGTGGGGCAGCCCCTTTCCATTTTTGATTTCCTAACGTTATAGAGGGATTATCATGAATAAACGCTTTAGTATTAATAACATGACAAAAAATTGCCCCAATTATATTAATTTCATATATCACAATTCAACAAAACAATTTTATTTTTTCAATTATTGTTCTATCAACAATTATTGGATCAATAGGAGGATTAAATCAAACATCTTTACGAAAATTAATAGCATTTTCATCAATTAATCATCTAGGATGAATGTTAGCTGCAATACAAATAAGTGAATCAATATGAATAATTTATTTTTGTTTTTATACATTTTTATCCTTTAGTTTAACATTTATCTTCAATAATTTTAAAATATATCATATTAATCAATTGTTTAATTCATTTTTTAATTCAAAAATTTTAAAATTTATGTTATTTCTAAATTTACTATCTTTAGGTGGTCTTCCACCATTTATTGGGTTTTTACCAAAATGATTAGTTATTCAATTATTAGTTTTAAATAATCAATACACCCTTACAACAATTATAACAGTAATAACTTTAATCACATTATTTTTTTATTTACGCTTATGTTTCGCTGCTTTTATACTAAACTATAATGAAAATAATTGAACAAATTATATACAAGTCAACAAAATTTCATTTAAATGTATAATAATTTTATCTTTTATTTCCACATTTAGTTTAATCTTAGTATCTATTATCTATAAGCAGTTTTTCCGTGTATAGTGTCCAATACCTAAATCGTGCCGTTTCTTAGTTGCAGCAAGATCAGCAGCGGTATTACCTGGATTCTGTGTACCAACCAACTCTAACGGAGCTAAGAAAGAAAGAGTATTCCCAGCATCAGAGGGTGTGGTTCTAAGAGCACCGGTAATATATATAAGCGCCATACGATGAACTTTCCGAAGCTTATTTTTAAACTTTGTCTTATTGAGAGCCATCCACAAGACTACCTATAATTCCGTAGAGAAGAATGCGTGTGATAATGGTTTCATACAGCCAGGAAGTTTTATGCGGAAAAAGACCCTAACTGCGTCCAATGGCTCTTTTGCATGAAAATATAGCTAGAGTAGCTTTCCATACTCGATCCTCTACATTCATTATCGTATTTGATTTCTTGTCGAGGATTTTTTTTCCTTGTTCACTTCTCTCAGAAGCATAGGGCCTCGACAAGACTCTTCTATCGTACAGGGTTATGTGCTGTGGTTGTTGCACCGTCCCATGAGATGTCGGCATCTGTTAGTTCGCGCAACATCGACCTTCTCCAAGTGTTTCTTTGGTGGACCGCGACCTCCGTTCCCTTGTCGAGAATTAGACCTAAATATTTGGCGCTATCTCCTACTTCTAGCCTTAGACAATTAAATCGTCCCCTTAGTATTAAAATAGCCTATAAATTTTTTGATGTTTTGAGAAAATGAATTTTAAACTTTTTGTCGAAAGTAGCTTTCACTAAAATCTCGTTATGTCTGTAAATATTTATTATTTTTTGACTGACGTTTTTACCCACTTTGTGGAACTAGAATTTGACAAAATTTTGGCCACATATAAAATCGCCGATGTAGAATCCAAAAATTCAATAAAAAAATAATAGCCTATGAGCACATAGGCTATTGTTATACTAAGGGGACGAAATGATACTTTCACAAATTGTGGAATTTTATATTTCATTGAGAATAGCACCAATTCTGTCTTATGAGGGTTCACTTCCTCATCGCTTAGATCGCGTTGAAAACTATTTGCTACTTTTGCTATTCAAAATTGGGTACCTCCAAAACAAGCGGTTTAAACGGTTCTTCATGCATTGAAAAACATTGACCCCGTATATGTTTGCATAAACTAATTTATATAACATTTATATAAGAGGCACAGGCAGACTATGCGCATTTTTTTTTTTTTTTTTTTTTTTTTGTAGTTATGTACATGCAATAATTAGAAATAATTTTTTCTCAAAGCACCAATTTTGAACTTCAGCGAGCTATATCTCGGACGCTAACCTCGAAAAACGGAGAAATTACTTTTTCGCTTGTGACTCAATTTGCGGGTTTCTTGCCTTACTCAGCTCAGTATCAGGAATTCCCACGGGATTCATCATAATCATTTTTATTGTATTGACAAAACTGATATAAAATTTATTTTTTCTGTAGTAAAAATAAATGTTTACTATAAGTAGATGTACTCTTCACAACTGTTTGGAACATGACAGCATTGAAGATGAAATAATAATGGAAGACCTCTATCAGAATCGCATCTTTGTTGCATTTGAGTTCAAAATTTGTATCCGGATCTCGATATTGGTACATTGGAACACAGCTAATATCGAAAAAAAATTAGTTTCGTTCAATCCTTTGCTGGACGGTGCTATTGATAGAAAATTCCATGTTTAAAAATTTTGAGTTTTTTAAATTCAGTTAGACTCCTCTCTCTGCTACTTTTGCTTCTCAGAGTGGCCTTAAGACTTTTCACTGGTCACTTTAGAGACCACTGTAGCAGAAGGTATCACTTAAAAAAAATTCGCCTCTCTGAGACCATCATCTGTCGATTCTGTGAAATGGACACTGAATATTCGGAACGCATTATTTGTAAATGTCCTGCACTAGGTAGAAAATGGCTACACAACCTTGGTGGTATAGTCGTGCATTCATATAAATTGTGAAACAATAAGTCCCAGGGTGAGATTAAATTAAAAAAACCCATAAAATGCAGGCTACCTCAGCAGGCTTTGCACAAAAGATCTCTTTTGGCCACAGTGTGCAGCAGCCTAATAATAATATAATAATAATAGATCCCTCCGTATCCGAACTTGACCACAATAATTAGCTTTAGCAATTGTGCGAGTACTATACTAAACTATAAAGCATTTACATTTTTCGCAATGTTCTCCAAGAAATTAATAATAAAACAAAACACGAAAACTTTTATTTAATAAAAACAAATTAAATCCAAATGCCAATAGAACAAATTCAAATTATAATTTGGTTTCGACTCGTCGGTTGATTTCGGCAAATTTTGTTTAAATTCTTTCAGATAGATACAGAGATTTAAAAGCTAAATTAAAAAAAAAATCTACCAATAAAAGTTTATTTTAATAAATATAACAAATTAAACCGCAAGTTTTATTTTTCTAAAATTATTTCATCTAAAAGTTGACCGTTACGTCGGCTAAACTCTTAGAAGCTGGCCACCATGCTATACGCACTCGCTGGAGAAGTGATGTCGGGAGGACATTAACCTCACAAGTATTTCCTTTTAGTGCTGAGATGGTCTCTAGGTTTGTTTTTCATAGACTTTGCTTTGGCAAACTACGGGGACCACCAAAATTCAATCAGCTATAAAATTGCATACTTGAAATTTTTCCCAAAAACTCTAAGTAAAAAGTTTGAAAATTTGCCGAGTTCTTACGAATTTCGTACAAAATTTAAAAATTTACATGGTTTTTGTTATAGTGTGATCTATGTTTTTATAAAAGAATAATTGAAATTAAAAAGTAAATATGGATGCGCAACTACGTTCTCGCTGTTTTTTTTTTTTTATAAAAATACAACTTTATTCTGAAAAAATGGTTACAAGTGAATCATTGAAAATATTGCTCATCGCTTTCTACTACTTTTCCCCATCTTTCTGGTAGATCTCGTATACCGTCGCGGTAAAACTGCTCATATTTTCAGCCTATCCACGGATCCAGCAATTTTTTGATGTCCTCATATGAGTGGAACTGCTGGTCAGGTAGACCATGCGTCATCGATCGGAACAGGTGATAATCGGACGTCGCAACATCTGGAGAATATGGCGGGTGGGGTAGGATATCCCATTTCAGTGTTTCCAGGTAAGTATTAACGGGTTTGGCGAGCGCTGTCATGCTGTAGAATCACTTTTCCATGCCTCTCTGCGTATTGCGGCCGCTTCTCGCGCAGTGCTCGGCTTAATCGCATCAATTGAAGTCGATACCGATCCCCAGTGATGGTTTTGCTTGGTTTTAACAGTTCATAATAAAAAACACCAACTTGGTCCCACCAAATACATAACATAACCTTCGCAGCGTGAATATTCGACCGTGGCGACGACGTAGAAGCATGACCAGGCAGTTCACATGACTTTCTTTTCTTTGGATTGCTGTAATGAATCCATTTTTCATCACCCGCCGCGATGCGATGAAGAAAACCCTTCCTTTTTTGCCGCTGGAGCAGTTGTTCATAGGCGAAAAAACGACGTTCAACATCCCTTGGTTTTAACTCATAAGGAACCTAAGTCCCCAGTTTCTGAATCATTCCCAAAGCATGCAAACGCTTGGAACTTTTAATACTCCATAAACTTTTTGTAGCTCTCGAAGCGCTTCAGCCGCCGTTTTTTTCGAATGAAAGAGGAAAATCAACACTTCCCGCAAAGGACGATTATTCGGCACAAAGTCAGACATTTTCGCAAAACCAATAGTATATGATACCAAAACAAAATCACTAATGTGTCGAAACAGTTCGTTTACCATATGTCGTTAAGGTTATGTTAGAATCGACTAGCACACACTGCTGGTGGCATCTATTGCCAAACAGCGGGAACTTAGTTGCACTCCTAATAAATAAATAAACAAAAGAAAAAGCGCTTGCAAGATGGGCTTGAACAGGAGACATGAGCCAACATAATCATTACTTCTTTTATCTTATTAGGCTATATACTGAGTCACTTTATCATTTTTCTTTCAATGAACAACGCCAGCATCAGTACATGCGTAAAATTCAATCGACAATGAGTCACGTCATGCATAAATGTGATCACGAAGCGAGTAGATTAAAAGTGTATGCTCCATGTGACAGGGGAATCAAGTTCGGCAAACAAAGTCGTAATTTATTATCACGAACAAATGTGAAAGCTGATTCAGGAGTTTATTAATACAAATTTGTGTAATACAGACTTCCAATTTTTTTGGGTATATGCGGATCTTGTCGACTAGTTCTTCTCGATCGAGAAAAGAAAGTATTTAATAGACATTTAAAGACTACGAACAAACTCTTCTAGGAAAGCTAACTCGAACAAATTCTGATGTATGCAATTGCTATATATGACGAACAGCAATTACCCTCATCAATCTTCTGTAATTGATACCAGAAACAGGATGACATGTCACCAGATTCGCCACTTTCGAGAGAAAAAATGCAGATTTGCACTAAGTGCTTTCAAAAAATAGGCAGAGGTATTCAACATCCCTGCTCCATTTGTCTCAATGTATTAAATAGTTCTAAAAATGTGGTCAAACTATTGGAGAAATTACCGGAAAAGCAGTAAGATCAAGTCAAAACCTCTACTTTGGACTTACGAGATAGTAAGAATCAGGAAAATAATGAACTCAAATTGGATACAGGTGGTGCTATTCAACATAAAAAAGACGGACCATTCAGTTTACAGCTAAAGGATTAGATAATTTCCGAGTGACAGCTCATGCTACACCAAACCTTCGAAAAAAGCTGACCAATTTCATCGGAAGTGTAGCAAAAAAAATAATAAATATTCGAAATTCTCGGGTTTTTCACAAAAATTAAGATGTTTTGAGTTTAGATGCGCGTAGAATTTCAAACTAAATTGATTTTACATAAATAAGTAGCCAGTAACGAATTCCCGTTGGCTGTTTTGTATGAATTTTTTGAAATTTTCTTAACTCCTGTTCAAACCCATCACGCACTAAAGCGAAGTATTCACAAGCTCTCCTCGCCCTACCGGTGTTAATATTTAGATGCAACACTTTGTATTGTTGTTGTGTATTTATAACACTCGCCAATCCATTTGTACGCTTGCCACCCTCATTAATTGGTCCTTGAACTGTTCGCCTCCTACTTTTTCATCGCTTTGCGTTAATTTTTCAATTTCATTCCGCAACATTTAAACTGACAAAGAACGAAATTCCTGCTGTTAATGTCTGGAAATTGCAATTTTACGAGTCTATAGACTTGTGATGACCAAATATGCTACGCACGCATGCACCTACATACATACATGCATACCTGTAAATTTGCTATTTAAAAAATATGAACACGAAGAGAGCAACCTGCCGTGGAAAACACGAAACCGCGAAACGCCTTGTGGGTATTTTTAGAATTTTAACCGCCTAAAAATAGACATTGTTGACTACAAATGTAACATAAACTTGCAAGTCCTACTGCCAACGCATAACTACACGCATGTGAATAAACAAACAAGCCAACATACATACATACATACAACAAGTGCGTACACGTAATGAAAACTCATCGCACAAATAATGATAAATATTTCTACTCATTAGAGTGCATTTTCAATAAGCGCACAAGCACGCCAATGGGCCAAAGTGCCCAGCCAAAGACAAAACACAAAAAAGAAATTAGTCCAAACAGAGGTGGAGCAATTGGCGAGCTGGTTGGCTAGCTATAGGAGGAGGAACGGAATGTAGTGAAAAAGTTTACACACTTGACTTAAATTGACAGCGCATGCGAGAGTGGCGGCGGTAGTCCCAAGAGAGAGAGCGCACTGTGGTCAGTGATATGCTGATCTCTGAGGGGCTGCTGAGGAGGACAGCGGCATTGGTGGAGTCTTTGTGATATGAACATTCATAAAACCATATGTGGTGTGTAATTCAGCTGTTACGATAAACCAACAAACGAACTCAGGTAGTGCACTGAGGAGGCAAGGAAGCGCTTTGCAGATTTGTGGCATGTTGCAGATGAGACAGCCAAAGGCAGACGCCTGATTGTGGTAGGGTATAAAGTGCAGATGTGTAGAAGATGACGATGGCTGGGTTGTCAATACGGAATGCCGCCACAGCTACGCCGCCGATGGTCATGACGTTGGGGACGATGATGTGATGGTGGTGCCAAAAGACGATGGGCCATATTGGCGTTGCAAACGAGGATGAGGATGACCAAACGCGAAAGGTGAAACTCACATCAACATTGGGTATGCGTTTGCTTGGCCATGGTAAGATACTGTTGCTGCCATTGCTGATAGCGTTGGTGATGACGATGACGATGGCGATGGCGAGTGGAGTGAATTAAACTGAACTTGTTACCAATCTAGAATTTAAAAATAGACATTAAGGCGCACGCAAGGCGCACAAATACGAACGATAACAACAAGGGGCAATAAATGAATATATTTTGTATATAAATAAATAGCAAAAGTAAATAAATACATACAAATGCATGTGCCTCACATTGCGGCCGTAATTCAAGCCGTCCATTCGCGCTGGGACTCGGCTGGTAGCCACAAATTGATAGCAACAGCCCAACAAGCGTACATCAACGGCAGTAACGACAACAACAACAACAACACCATGGTAGCAGCATTAACCACAACCATAGCACAGCAGGCGCACAAATCAACAACAGCAAATAGAATCACAACAAAAGGTATTCATGCAGACAACAAAATGACGGCGCTACTACTTGCAAACTCTGTACGCGCGCACCACTCTGCACACCAACATCTTCGAGAGTGGCCACGATGGTGCCGATGATGACGATGATGATGGCGTTGCTGATGAGCCACTGTGTTGACGCCGGTGGTTTGCCGGCTGTCTGTAGTTCGAAATCATTTAATGCAACTCAAAACAAAAAAAACAGCAAATGCCTGAATATCGTGGCAAAAGGAATGCACGCAATGAATGTTAGGCGCAGTCGAGACAACATACGCGAAACGTGCAACACGCACATGTGCACAAACAACAAACTACAAGCAACAAGTGCCTTGCCTTGTCGCGCCTACAGCCGACGCGCATACATCAAAATCTGCGCAGCCCATGTTTAAAGTCTTCCTAGCGTTCTTGACTGTGATGTCACTTGGCCATAAATGAACCGCAAAAGTAATGATAAATAACGCCAACTAAATACTTCAAGACATTCTTGTGCTTCGTATATTCCAAGTTACTTTTTGCACATCACCAGCGCGGCATGCATTGTGTAGCTTATTATTCTGCCTTTAATCGATGAAAAGTGAAAGATGTCCGCAGAAGTGGTTGCTCACGCAGCGTCTTGAAGAGTGCTCTCCATTCCCAATGGGTCGCCGGTGATTAGAATACAATTAGTATATGTCTCTATGTATGTATGTAGGTATGTGTGAATGTGCGTGTAGACAAATGTTTGTTTGTACAGGCTATTCAGCGGGTGGTATTTCCTGTTTAGGTGAAAAACAGCAGGATGCAACAAAAACAACATGCATATACATACGTACGTATGTACGTATACATATAAAGAATGAAGTGAACCAAAGCTGAAACTTTCAGTGGATATCTACAAATGGCACATCAATAAAATTTGGATATAAATATAAGAAATATTTGTGGAGTGAGGTAAAGTAAATGAAATAAATTCCACCCAGCGCAAAGTACTTAGGAGTAATCTTGGACTCCAAACTTAGCTGGAAACTGGACATTGAAGAACGGGTGAGGAAGAAAAAATTGTTCTATATGCCTGCAAACGCATGATAGGAAGAAGATGGGGTCTTCAACCCAAGTCTACTTTACGACACCAAATTTAATAGTATCGACTTGTTCCTGTGTGATATTGTCGTGAGGGTTAGTCAAACAGTTGGTGCCTCCTTACTCAAGAATTCCAATTCTTCATCTGTATTATTTTTGATGCGCATGTCTTAACAGCATTTCAGTTATTGTTTGATGCACACATGGCTGGTATCAGATTGTTCGCCTGCAACGGGTGTTCAAGTAGCACCTCCAGTGTTTGACGCTCGTCTCGAAAACGGTCACATTGAGAAATAACATGCTCTGTATCTTCGATCGTGTTGCAGCAGTGCGGGTAGTAGGGGTTGTCTGTCAGCTTGAAACGTGTTTCCTGGTCATCCATTGTGTGATTTCAGGTGTAAGTCTATGAGTTCAACGCCCGTTAGCTGATAGATTCCATCTATATTGGCATTATTTTATGGATTAAAGACTTTCTGTAGCTTTTCTATTCTTTGATGGGTTTTGTCCTGCTACCTGCCATAAAGATGATTCATTTATTGTGCACGTATATCCATACGGAGTTCTCCGCCGATAATGCAAATCGCGTGGTCATAGACAGTCCTGAATGCGCATGCGACTCTTAGTGGATTCTGTCGTCACTCCTGTGCTACGTATCGTGAGTTAGATGGATTACCTCTGCCCAAAAGGGAACAGCATAGAGAACAACAGCTACATTTTACGCATGTTACTATGTGCATGGGGTATACATCTCAATATATTCGAACTTTTCGATCTCATTACCTAAATTTACGAACTCATTTCATGGTGATCTAAAATATATAAAGTAAGCATAAACAAATAGTAAGGAGATTCGAGTTTACACTTAGTACATTCTTTAGTTTTATAATTGTTTACACTGTTTTACATTATATTTTCATCAACCCCACTTTCATCTGTTCCACAGTGAATTGCAGTTTCACTAGTTTGTTTTTACTTTTTTTTTCTTTTTTATTGTTAACATTACTATATCAATGGCATTGTTTCGCTTCAAGTCAAACACTTCTACTTAATTTAGAATAATAAGTAATTCCTGGACCCTACTTTATAAAAACTAAATGCATGCAGAGAAGTGTTCAAATACAGTCTTGGACAAATGTTCAAGACCACTCAATGTTATGGCTCATTCAATAAAAGCAAAATATAACCTCCAGACGCAAAAACCATGGACTTGTCATGAAACACCAATAAAGGAAATAAATGTGGAGCGTCATTAAGTTAAGTTAGGTTGCTCGATGATTGCACCGATTGCATAGGAGGTAAGCAAAAAGTCGTCCATTTTAGTATGCACGAGTGCCAGAAGTGAGTGAAAAAGGAAGATTTATAAGTAAAGAAGACATTGGAATTATGGATAAAAAAAAGCTGCATATTAGCAAGAAACTCTGCAGTTGGCAGTTTGTTGGCTGCAGTTGCGTAGTACAAAAATAGAGAACCAAGATATCTCAATATTCGCTTCGCAATAGCAAGGTATCCGTTTCATCATCATTCAGATACTTGCTTCACAATGGAAGTTGTATCAAGTCTTACAGCAAGGATTTCCCAGCCTTCTTGAAAATAATGTTATAGTCCGTTTATAGTTTATTAACAAATTTATATCCAATGAACCGTTCTTTTGGAAGTGAAAGTTTCTTGAGTGTAAAATTATTCAAATATGAAGCACCAATCATTCAAAAGCCTATAGACATAGCGACCAGATGTTGTATGTTCTGATAAAAATACATTTCTGCTTGTACAATGTCTATGTAGCCGTAAAACTCATATTCATTGTCCCATCGTCTACGATAATCTCCCTTTCTCTCTATCTCACCCTAGTTGGGACGAACTCTTCTGTTAGGTGTTTGGCTGAGTTCCTCCTCCTATTTGTAGCGTGATAATCGCCATCCCAAAAGTGCAAAAATCTTCCGCAGAATCTTTCTCTCAAAGACTCCAAGAAACGCCTTATCGGATGTTGCCATAGTTCAACCTTCTGTGCCATACGATGGAATGGGAGAGACTAACTAAATGTTAGTTTTGTTCGTCGACAGAGGACTTTACTACTAAATTGCATACTTAGTCCGAAGTAGCACTTGTTGGCAAGAGAAATTCTTCGTTGGATTTCAAAGCAGGCAAGATTATCGGTGTGAATGCTGGTTCCCAAATAAATGAAGTCTGTTACTATTTCAAAACCATAACTGTCTACACTCACAGGAGACACTTCATCTTATATTTATTCACCACCAGGCCCATGCGCTTTGTAAGCAACTTATTATATGTAAATACAGTCACTCACACCTTAGATAGTACAGACACGAATTTTTTGTAAAGTTTTCTACTTATACATTTCCAAAAATTTAGCAAAAATGTAAAAACAGAGCGAGCAGACATTTTGTTTACTCGGTTTTATTTCATTTCTCAACATAAAATACAAAAAAGTGTCCACTCATTACATACAGAGCATACAGAGCAATTCATTCATTACAGCAATTCAAAGAAAAGAAAGTCAAAGGGACTGCCCGGTCATGCTTCTACGTCGTCGCCTCGGCCGAATGTTCACGCTGCGATGGTTATGCTATGTATTTGGTGGGACTAAGTTGGTGTTATTTATTATGAACTGTTAAAACCAAGCAAAACCATCACTGGGGATCGGTATCGACTTCAATTGATGCGATTAAGCCGAGCACTGCGCGAGAAGCGGCCGCAATACGCAGAGAGGCATGAAAAAGTCATTCTACAGCATGAAAACGCTCGCCCCCACGTTGCCAAACCCGTTAAAACCCACCTGGAAACACTGAAATGGGAAATCCTACATCACCCGCCATATTCTCCAGATATTGTGCCGTCCGATTATCACCTGTTCCGATCGATGGCACATGGTCTAGCTGATCAGCAGCTCCATTCTACGCCAGCGACGGGCAATACTCTCAATAATTCACTTGTGACTATTTTATATTATATATATATTATATAAATATTTATATATATATTTATATATTTTTAGAATAAAGTTGTATTTTCATAAAAAAAAACAGCGAGAACTTAGTGACGCACCTAATATTTTTGGTGTGCGAGATTTTGTAGAGTGAATTTCACATTATTAAATTTTATGTGCGCTTGGTTTTTATTGTCCATGGGACCAGGTACTTCGAAAGAAAGGCGTGGGTAAGTTTTGGTGCATTTCAAGAAAGGAATGTCGCATCGTAAAATAGCTGAAATTGTACATCAATTCAGCACATTATTGGACGTTTTATGTATTAATGTCGTGTGGTAAATTAGGGACAACAGGCCACAAGTAAAACTATCACAGAGAAAAATCCAGCAACAAGCGCTCCAAAGTTAACTGAAATGGCCAAAACGGATTTAGATAAGACTTGCAATCCAGAAACTGCTCGAAAAATACTGAGGGAAGAAATTTTAAATGGCAGAATAGCCCGTAACCGTTCGTTAGAGCAAAGAATAGAAGTAAGAGATTACAGTTTCGCCTGACCATCTAAGTAGAGCCCCAGCATCTTGAAGAGCCGAGCTTGCAGAGGAGGTGAAAATAAACTTATTTGGACCAGATGACCGACTTTTATATATAGAACCTTACAAATTGAATATGAAAATGGTGATAGTTGAAGATTGTAACCAAATTAATCCAGAATACACAAAAAGGTGGTTTACTCCATGCCATGTAGTCTTTAGGCTGTAACTGATAATAAGGGATGGTAATGGTAATGGTTGTACAGGTTAGGCTAAGGCCTTTATGCACTGCGATCAAATTGATCTGTTGTGCGCCCCTAATTACTTGATTATAATTATTTAGTATACCAAGATTCTGTATCTCCTGTGACCTACTGCCTCACAGTTGGTAACTAAGTGTTCCTCTTCATCACAGCAGTACCTCATGATCTTGTACTAGATAACCCTATTGTGTTAAAGTGTTTATTACAGGCAAAGTGACCCGTAAGTGCGACACAGAGTAATGTGAGGCCCTTTTGATCTAGGGTTAGAGCAGATTTTTCTCTGTTGGCATTGAAGCTCAAAAACTTTTTGAAGGGATTAAGGCCGCTTGTGCCGTTCCAGTTTTCCCTGAATTTTGTTTAGATCCGTTTTTTGGTTTCCTGTTTATATTATTTTTGTTAAACCGAAAAATGGGGTTGACCCAATAATTAGCCCTTCTGCCCCTTTTTTGACATA
>JAYXIM010027388.1:0-11090 GCA_037575425.1 Anastrepha fraterculus
ATTTGTTTTGTTTGTATATCTGCCCGTTTTTTTCCTTTGCTCATTTTCTTCTTTATGCTGATGATCTAAAAGTTTATGCTGAAATAAAAAATTCTTGTAATTCAACCATCTTACAGTCTGAGCTGAATAATTTGTTTTTCTGGTGCTTTATGAATCGGAGCACCCGAGCTTCCTTTGTTAATTGTTGAATAACTCGAAAAGTGTTTGTCTGATTCACTTCAAATTTTCACATAATATTTCTAAGATATTATACTTTATGAAAATGCAAAAACAAATTCAATTTTTTGAAAATTCTGACTACATCTGGGCTAGGTGTACAGGTAATACAGAAAAATACCTCTAATACCTCGTATCATACTAATTATACATATCTTACTTCCTGGGAAGTAGTTAAAGATTTAAGGGTTTTCTTTGATTAAAGGCTCAATTTTATCACGCAATTAATTTATGCCTTTTCCAATTCATTTGCTTTACATGCTTTTGCGTGCTCTGCGTGTGTTCGATCTAAATTTGATTACACTGCTTTTATTTGGGGACCTTATCATGCAGTCCATATAAATCGAGAAAAAAGTGTTACGCGTTTGCGCTCCATTCACTCAATTTCTCAGACCCCTGAACCATCTTGCTATCTTCTATTCTATTTTCCCATCAAGTGATAGAGGTACTCTTCAGGCGGTATCCTTTATCTTTGATATCGTTAATGGTATAATTGACTGCCTGGCACTTCTTGAAAAAATACAGTTTATAGTTACTTGCTGAAATTTTCGTTGGTTTGTGTTGCAGTTTTGTTTTAATCTCTTAAAATTCACTAGATTTTAATGAATAAAAAAAAAATAAATAAATAAAAATTCATCAATTTCACTTATAGAGCAAATAGAAGAAGCGTGAACTAGTCATGGTTGCAAATTCACTACCAGAAATCAAATTCAGAACCAATGCATTTCCGTGCAGGCTAAATCGCAGTGCATCGATGCATGCCTCATAAAAACATGCTTTCTATAAATTCTTACGATTGCATGAAAGCTGCACATGTCACGTTTCATTCATTCATTCACTCACTCATTCGTTCGTTATTCCGTAAGTATCATCCAGCCTTTCGCCTGCCGACTGATTCTGACTGTCTCACTTATATGGCATATGATCGAGTAGTCATATGACTCCTACCACAACCAGCTCCAAGCGCATATAAATTCCGTGTATATGTATGTACATTTGTATCCACCGCTTTAGGGCCCATAAAGTAGAGAACGTCGCAGCTGCCTTCGCTTTACTCCCTTCCGACTTTTTTCATAAATAAAATACAGTTGCGCATAGTTGTTGGAGTGTTTGCTACTGCGATTGCCTTACAAAACAAAAATTGAGAAATATGCGTCATCTTTAATTCTGCCATCTCTCATTGTTATGCCCTGAGTACAGCCATATGCACACATACACATTCTTCTCCTTGTTGCCGATATTTTTTTTTCGTTTTTCTCTCTCGCTGCTTTATTGCTGTTTCATTGTTATTGTCAGTCTGTGCAATAAATTGTCAATCGCATGCGGATTATACGAATTTTCATTTTCATTGAGCATGTTTTCACTCTCCATTTTTCGCTCCACCACAACCCACATGGACACTGTTTGATCGATGGTGTAACCACTACATATGCACTTATACATACACGCGTATATGCGAACAATAAGCGTCTACTTACTCAAAATAATAGCCGATGGCTATTTTTTCAGTTTCCTATAAATTATTGTGCAAGAAAGTACGTAGTTTTTTTCGCACGTCCTGTAAATAATTGCGCAAGCAAACATATTTTTCACTTTAAGCTACATATGGCATGCCATAAGTGTAAGCAATTGTGCATACTCGCATGCGATTTATTTTTTGCGATAGTGAGATTTTATTTACAAGAATTTTAAGGAAGCCTTCAACCATAATGAATGAGTTTTGGATGCACTTCCACTTCCAAGTGAACTTTCATGTCTTTTGTGGTTGCTGAACTAACCTAGGGGTGCCTACGAAGAACTTATGAAGACAAGAAGTTGCAATTCTGGTCTTTCCTTTAACAAAACTTGAGTAGGAAAGTTCACTACATAAACCGCGAATTGCAATTAGTTGAAATACTTTTACATTCAACTAAACCGATTCCACGTCAAGTGATCCAAGTAATTTTCTTTCGAAAGCTGGTTTATTTCAAAGCTCGACTATTAAAGGGTGTTTAGATTGTAGGCACTTTTTTCAAGAGGTTTTTTTTTGACAGATCACGCGTGACTACTGCTAAACTAAATGCATAATTTTTTTTCAGTTTTCATTGACATTTGATCATGGGAAGTCTTACGCCTCAACAAAGTTTAAAAATCATGCAATTGCGGCAATCGACGCTCTGTGAAAAGTGTTTATCGCGGGCTCATGCCATTGTGTCCATTGCGGCTTCAGCGATGTGGCCCATTTTTGGCTTTATGGCTACCACAATAAGCACAATTGCCAGTATTTGGGCTGAAGAGCAACCTGAGGCAATTCAAGAGCAGCCAGTACATCCATTTAATACAATAGCTTGGTGTGGCTTATGGACTGGAGGAATCATCGACATATATTTCTTCAAAGACGAGGTTGATGCCAATGTAACAGTGAATAGTGAAAACTATCGCGCCATGATAAATGCCTTTTTTATGCCGGAAATTGAAGCCTGTGAGGTGTACAACATTTGGTTCCAACAAGAGGGTATTACTTGCCATACAGTCTGTGAAAAAAGGGATGTACTGTGGCGTCGTTTTTGTGAGCAATTTATTTCTTGTCTCGGACTAGTGGATTGGCCACCAAGTTCGTGTGATATCACACCTTTGGACTTTTATTTATGGGGGTATGTAAAGCCTAAATGCTTTGTGGATAAACCAGCTTCGATGGAGGCATTGGAAGCCAATTAAGCCCTAAAGTTATTCCCGATATACCGACTGAAATACTCCAGCGAGTTATTAAAAATTGGTGTTTACGGATGGCCGAATTACGGCGCCAACTTTGCGACCAACATTTGAAGGGGATTAAATTTAAATAAATAAATGTCATGAAAGGTTCTACACAAAAATAATAAAGACTACTAAATAAATTTGAATTTTCGTTGTTTTATTTGAATTTAAAATCCGATTCCTCTGATAAGAAGTCACCCGATCACGTTTAAAAGCAGTAAATTAAAAAAAAAACTGTTATAATTATGAGATTTATTCAGTTTTTAATAATTCTTTTTCTTGTAAAGTAAAATATGTATATTTGGCTCGTTTCAGCATTTAAAATTTTGTTTTGAATTTTTTAAAACCAAATACACGTTTCTAAAAAAATTTTTTTTTTTTAATTAAAATTTTTAAAGTAAATCTTTGAAAAAAAATTTTATAAAAATAAATTTTTGATATTAAAAAAAAAATTTTTGAAACAATTTTTTTCTCCATATTGATCACCCTTTATAAGAAGCAAATTAAAAAAAATGTTATATCTTTGAAATTAATTCAATTTTTAATATTTTTATATGAATAGAGCTGGTAAAAGTAAAATATTTTCGGTTCGTTTCAGGATTTAAAAAAAATTTTTGAATTTTTTAAAATCAAATGCACTTATGAAAAAAAAAATTTTGTTTTAAAAAAATATTAAAAAAAAATTTTATAAAAATAAATTTTTGAAACAATTTTTCTCTCCATTAATGATCACCCTTTGTAAGATGTAAATTAAACAAAAGATATTAGAATCAAATACACATTTGAATAAAAAAGGGTTTTTTTGTTTGGAAAGAATATAAGTAAATCTTTGAAAACAAATTTTATAAAAATAAATTTTTGAAATTTTAAAAAAATTGTTTGCAATAAATTTTTTAAACAATTTTTTTCTCCATTAATGATCACCCTTTATAAGATGTAAATTAAACAAAAGATATTAGAATCAAATACACATTTGAAAAAAAGAATTTTTTTTTGGAAAAAATAAAAGTAAATCTGTGAAAAAAAAATTTATAAAAATAAATTTTTGAAATTAAAAAAAAATTTTTTTCAATAAATTTTTGAAACAATTTTTTCTCCATTATTGATAAAATATACAACACACACAACCAATTAATCACATCAACACAATCAATTGCAACACATAACAACTACACATACACCACACACTACACCATCACACGATCAGATGTCACACCGTATTCTTCAAAAATAAATATATTAATTATTCTATCTTAATTGCTTGCCATCACAGATACAAGGACAAATATATCATTTGCATGGTTCAATGGTGCCAACACCAGACGAATCGCATCAATTTCTGCAAATATATTTCATTTCGTCGATGATGGATCAGCTGAATGTGCGGTGCAATATACAGGGAACAGGGAACAACAGTTAAAGAGACGAATTAATGAACAGTTGCAAGCATTTTTTCAAGCTGTGGTTAATGTGCTTAAAACAGCATTGGAACGAATGCCATCGGATACACACAAATTTGTCATAAGAGCATATCGTACCCCAACAGGTGAACATGTGCGAAGATACAATGCACCCATCTGTTGATGATGTTGCTGCTATTATTGTTGTCGATCCAACTACATCACTAGACATTGTCGTTCAGCTAAGAAGCAATGTAATGCATCGTGTAAACGAGACACATCGTTTGTACGATGCGTTAGAATATCTAATCATTTATTGGCAAGGGCAAGACGGATACGACATCACGTTGAAGATGGTCGATCTAATTATATATAATTACAATATTCACACACTAATTATTGCTATTATTGGTTTCCATTAACAATCCATTTAATTTTGCATTTTCAGGCGTATCAACGAACAAAAATCCAAGCGCAATGAATTACTATGCGTATATGATGTACTATGATGATTCGTACATATGAGGAGAATGTCATTCTGAAGTGCCCTCGGCTATTCCAGCAATTGGCTGTCGTCATGTATGTCAAATCGAGACCGAACGTTTAGCGTTCATCCTCACGGAGTCGCATTTTATTTTTGATGTTCGTTAGTGCCAGATCAATGCTGTAAGCCAAATGACTCATGCATTCGGTCTTTTGAGTGCTGAAAAACTCTCTTGTGTGAGCCGATACGTAAGAGCTCGCACTGGTTTGGTGAATGACGATACGTTTTCGGAGGTTGGTTTTCCTTAATTTTCCGAGATATTTTGGCTGGTAAATTTTCCCAACCATTTGCTTTGAGGTTCTTCTTCCGTGAAGCACATTTGTTGGATTAAGCTCATCTTGGAACACCCTGGTGGATAGTTGTTTTGTTTCCAGCTCATATGCATAAATCCAAGTTTTGTCACCTTTTACGATGTCATAGACTTGCTTTGAATCACCGCGGCTAAAACTCAGCGGTATTGTTCTCCTTATGTTTTGCTAAAGCTTCGATTCAAGCGGTAGCCAGCATTTATTTTCTAATATTTTGTATAAGATCTCAGGCATGAATTTCGAGACTATTGCTAGTTATACGCCTTTTTTGCTATTCCTACTTTATGATTATCGACTGTTGCATATCAAATCTGTTGTCGATGAACTAAAGAATATTCATTTGTGCTTACTAGGTCAGCTGTTGTGCCAAAAAGGTTGACCGAGCTACAAAATAAGTATAACTACAGTTCATTTTATAACTCTGAAGGTATAAATAAATATGTCCCACCATATCTAAGGCAGCTTTTTTAACACACTGATTTTCAAATTCAGCATACAAACTCAATTTATTTGCCCGCATACGGTGAAATAAATTATATGCTAACCTTCAACACCTTGTCTCGTTTCGCTTCATAACCCCCGGCGTGAGTAAATCTGTCCATTAATAACTCTTTTTTTCCGGCATAAATGCTAACTGGTAGAGATAAAATTGTATTATATGTTTGTATTTTGTACTTCCATATAGACATTAGGGTGGTTCTGCGCAAAAAGTAGCGGGCTTTCCAACGGAATCATCACATTTATGACATCTCAGGATTTAAGATTTTTTTTATTTATATAATATAAAACTAGCATACAACATACACTTTTATTAATGTTCGGAGGTATAGCAGCTAGGCCTTTAGCTCTACAATTTCAAACATATTTCCATTCTTAAAAGTAGACAAATTTTATTTTAGATCCTATAATAAAATCTGGTTATTTTAAGGAATTTAGTTATTAGGGCAATTGATTCAACAGAAGGCACTGAGAGGTGCGAAATTGGGATGATATTTTAAGTATAAAATATCGCCAAAATATGTCGGAGTAGTATTAAGATTGAAGTCGAAGAATCTAGTTTTTTTATAAATAAAATCAGTTTTTAGTAATACTTTTTCAACAAAATCACCTTAGATATTCTTATATCTAGCTGAACCGATAGGAAAATACTTCCAAAAAATCAAAATTTTAAAATCTTATATAAAACTAATTTTTTATTTTGTTTTTAATTTTTTTTTCAAAAACTTACTTCGAAGTAAAGATTAAACAGTCTGCATAGGAAGGCTTACAAATTTTATCAGCGGAACGATTTTGTGGATTTTGCAAAAAAAAAAGGAAATTGGACCAGAATGGGTTAGGTTAGGTAGTGATGGTTGCCCATAGAGTGGGCCCACTTGGACGACACCATCCTTTGTGATACCATTGCCGAAAAGGGACGAAAGGCAAAGGGATGGGGAAGGTTGAGTGTTTGTGGACTACGAACGGTGACTAGTCTGCGGTTGTGTTAACCTCTTTATGTTGCTGATGAAGTTCATCAGATTTTTATTTTCAATACCATCATCAATATGCTTGAATCTTAGTCCCGCGAGAGCTGGGCAGCTGAGGAGCAGGTGCTGAGATTCCACCTCATCCTCCATACAGCTGACGCATGTATACCCCGCGGACAGTGCCCCTCGAGGATGCCCACAAAATTTGAGAGATGAAATTTTGTCATACTCAGAATATCCCTCGAACGCCTCCTATCCACACGTAGCCAGAAGGACTTCGCGACCTTACACGTTTGTGTACTTGCCCAGCGCTCGCTGAGTTGGTGCAAAGCCCATCCTTCCAGGAGTAGGGCGCAGGTTGTGAAGGGGATCCCGATCCTCTCCTTTCGCGGGCACACTACCTCACAGGTCCGGTGTCTGGACAGCTCGTCGGCTTCGCAGTTTCCAGTAATGTCACTGTGACCAGGTACCAGAATGGGTTAATTTTCCAGAAAATGAAATCGATAAGAAAATAACTCTCAATAATATTTTAGAAGTATAAAGCAGACGATGTTGCAGTGATATTGGTGAAAAAAATTACTACGTGAATGGGCTCATTTTGCAAGATATGAAGTCGATAGGAAAATATCTCCAAAAATTCAAAATTTTATATGAAAGAAATTTTGTTTAAATATTTTTCCAAAAGATTACTTTAGTTGGCAGATTTTATCAACTGCTCGAATTTGCGGTGATATAAGCGAAAAAAAAAATTGGATGCGATAAGAAAATACATTGGGAGGTGAATAAGTTAATTTTCCAAGAAATCAAATCGATGAGAAAACACCTTCGATAATATCTCAGAAATATAAAGTAGTCCATATTCCAGATATAGGTGCGAAAAAATTGAGACGTGAGTGGGTTAATTTTCCAAGAAATGAAATCGATAAGAGCATACCTTATAATAATAACTTAGAAGTATAAAGCAATCAATATTGCAGTGATTTTTGCACAAAAAAAATTGGACTAGAATGGGTTACTTTTTCATGAAATTCAATTGATAAGAATATACCTTTCAGATTAGATATCTTAGAAGTAGGTACAGCAAAATTAATTATACAATTTTGTTTTTGAGTAACTTTATAAAAAAAAATTATAGTGAGTAGTGTAAATCCCCATTTTGACCTTTACTTTCTCCATTGATTGCCTGTTCGTACACTTTATAATTTCATTAACATAAGACACTATTTACAAAAATTTGGACACTTTCTAATGGAGTACTTAATTGCGCCACCTTGTATAAAGCGTTCGAGATTTGAATGAGTTACTTAAGTTTTTATTAAACCTGTCTTCCAAAAAGGGTAAAAAATACCATCAAAAATCTCATTCAAACATTTTTATGCAGTCCTTTTAAGCTTAAACTTATTATCGTCTGAGGTTACATGGTGAAGAAAAAAATTATAGTTTTAAAAATTAATTTTATTAACATAAAATTTTCGATCTTTGGAGATATTTTGAAATCTCACGTGCTTCCCATTATTTTTGCAAGCCACCTTTCAGAAGTCTTAAAATATAATAAAATTTATAATTCCAATGGTAGGATAGCGCCCCGTTTTTTTCCAATGATGTTGCATCCTAATGTAACTACATTTCCATACTTACTTATGTTTGTAGATAACTCATTTGCATATATTTTTTATGCAAAGTATTTTTGTTGTTTTTTTTTTGTTGTTCAATTTTGCCTCACATATATTTTCACTTAGAATTCACAGCATCACTGCAATGAGCCGAAAGCAAAATTGCAGAAAATTAGTAGTAAAAAATCATACACAGCATGTTTTGTTTGCTTGCCTTAAAAGCCGTAGTATAATGTAACGAGATAGTATTTTTTATTGGCTCTGCAGCAAATGAAATCATTCGAGTTAATGTAATGTATATACACATATGTGTGTGTGTGTGTGTGAGGGTGTTCTCAGGCCCACACCAACCCCTGTTGACTCCCTGTTGTGCGCGCACACCTGCCTGCGTGGCTTTTTTCATTATCTCACTAAGGGTGGGTAAGTTCGTGCTTAACCACCGTTCGATTGGTGCTGAGTTCGATGCCTACTGTGGCTATGAAACTTTGAATTATGTAAGAACTTTATTCTTCGGCAAGCAATGGAAAATGCATTTTTAATATGGGGAAGCTGCTCATAAACAATCTACAATTTTTCAGATTACCATCGAACTGTAGATCTGTCCATTTGCAAGACAACTTCAAATTTGCAGCAGCATTTCGGCCACACACCACATAAATGCTATATGGGTCAATTATCTACATTTATATGGGCATATATACACCTCCAGCTCACTAGAAATCCGCATAAAAAAATAGGCCAGCAAATACTTATAAAATAAACAAATCTGCAAATAAATTTACTTTTTAGCGCGCGAATGGTGCGAAACGCCATAGGCGAATTTTTAATAGCCATTGCATATGGTTGCAGAGTGACTGCAGGTTTTATATTGCGTATATTTTTTTATTATAATAGATTTTGCATATACAGGCATTATGAGATATTTCCCATGCTCAGCATTTTAGAATGAACTAAATTTTTAAATTCGATTTGAAAATTATTAAAATATTCATATGAATTTTATGAAATTTATGGAATTCTACAGGCAATAAATGCAAATGAGTTTACATACATAAAATAGGATATTCATAAAATATTTCTAGATACCATAGATAGATGTGTCAAAAAATTTAATATTTTTGCATTTAAGCTTCAGCAAAAAATAACAAAAATGATATCCTATTATGTAACCAAAGACACTTTAATAAAAGGTGCTGAATTTAAATTTTGCGTCAATGGGCGCATGCATTTAGTCAGCGGTTAGTAATGTCATACTCGTGTGGCAGAAATCGACACACAAGCTCTCTTTGTAAATGTTAAAGCGGCCTTCGACAGCATGAAAATGAGTTGTTTGCATGACACCATAACTGGGCTTGATATTCATCAGTATTGAGAAATACCTCAACAAGTCACTTGAGTCCAAATTCGGTTTTAGACAGTGGGACAAGCTGTAGGTTTAGTTCTTCAAACTAAAAGAACTGGAAAATATGTATCGAGCTGCATACTTCACTCAATCTGAATGGCATTGGGTTCAACAGTCATACTATTGTGCTATATTTTCTAAACGGGATAATAAAGCAAAAGCAAATTTATATGGAGATAAATGAGGGCAGGAGCAAGTGCATATCTCCTCTCATCAAACAAAGAGATAGGTTTAGTAACCACAGGTAGGTACTCATGAACGATGGAAGTCAAATAACTTCAGGGCAACAAGAAGTATCATAAAAACTACTATGGAAAAATATATGCAGAATTTGATAAATAATGAATCTGGACAAGACTTCAATTTGAACATTAGAATTGATGTACTCTCGGGACAAAGCATAACAAAAGAATAGGTGTTAAAAGCAATAAATTCGGCAAAAAATAATAAATCTGTTGAACCAGATAAAACTTCAGCTGAATTACACAGACTTGTAGATGAGTAAAATATAGAAATTATAGTTCAAATTTTTAATAGGTATAATCTACGATTATGGGGTATATTCAAGCGAGTGGCTACAATCGACCTTCGTACAATTGCCTAGAAAATTCAGAGCTAACAAATGCGTTCATCATCGTCTCATATCTTTAATAAGTCATGGTTTGAATACTACAAACTCTCTCACTATCCCCCAGCGCAAAGACTTAGGGGTAATTCTGGACTCCAAACTTAGCTGGAAATTAAATGTCGAAGAACGGGTAAGGAAGTCAGAAATTACTTTGTATGCCTGCAAACGTATGCTTGAAAGAAGATGGGGTTTTCAACCTAAGCATACATTATGGCTGTATAAGGCAGTTATACGATCTATTTTATCGTACGGCTCGGTAGTTTGATGGAAAGCTCTAGGGAGAGAGTACAATATTAAATTACTCGGCAGAATATAAAGATCAGCCTGTGCAATAACGGTCGGTGCAATCAGATAATGTTCTAGGCAGGCTCTCAACGCACTGACACACGTTACTCCAATAGACCTACACATTAAGAAGGCGGCAACCATGAGTGCATTTAGGTTAAATGAAGCGGGTCGCTGGAAAGAAAAAACGTATGGTCACGCTAGTCTATTATTGCGACAAACTCAGTTTATTTCTGTGAGGACTGACTACTTCATCCCGATGGTAACGTTCAATAGGAATTTTACCACTCTCTTTCCATCTATGGAGGAATGGAATAAGCTATTCTCTCTAAACAATTTCGACACTATAGTCTGTACGGATGGCAGTAAAATGGACATACGGTGTTGGAGCTGGTACATACTTTCACAGACTTAAAATTGAGAAATATGTGCGCCTCCCTAATACCAGCAGTGTCTTCCAGGCAGAAGTACTGGCAATTGGGGAAGCCTGTA